>CM066041.1:203646147-203835912 GCA_033557465.1 Ichthyophis bannanicus | reverse complement strand
CAGTGTGTGTTGGCTGCAAACACTGTGTCCCCCAGCCCACACTGCCAGCACTGTTGCCAGTTTTGGGCCTGATGATGTGCATATGCGCAGCAAGGTACCATGGGTCTAGCTCAGACAGGGTGGGCTGGCCAGGATGCAATCTGCACAGGGCATAGGGGCACTGGCAGGGACCCATTGTAGTGGCCCGTCCACCACCTCCACAGGACAGGGTGTTGTGTGACCTCTGTATGTGCTGCTGGGCTTTTCACTCCACCCTGACTGTGTCCAGTGACGGCAGGCTAGGCAGCATGGCTAGCACCTTCCTCACCCCATAGTGCTTCATAGCATTTACCTCATGTGATATATCATGGGTCACCTGTGTGGGGGCCCTAGTCAATGATGATATCTGCTTGTGTGTGTTGCCATCCCAGTTTGTGGGTGCATGCCTATTTCAGTGGGACTAACCAGCCAGACTGTTCACAGCTGGTATGTGCCCTGCTGGAGTGCTGTGGCAGTGGCTTGATGGCTTGATGCAGGGGAATATCAGATGGTGGGTGGGGTGCATCTTAGCATATCCAGGCCTACTGTCTGTCTAGATATTGTGGTCTGGTGTGCTGTCGTGTGTGTGGGCTGCTTGGGACATGCCCTGATTAGGGTGTCTGTTCCCCCCAAAACAGGAAACAAACCCCCCCTGGGGGTTGCCACCCGTGGCGTCACCAACACTCCCTACCCCTAGTCCACCACCAACCCATTGCGGCAGGTGTGGAGGAGAAGATCTGTTGATGGGAGGCCCTGTTTGCCCACCCTCGGGAGGGGGGGGTGCGCCGGTGGCCAACCACGAGCAGTGGGGTCCGAGGGTGGTGGTATCATGGCCCACCTAGGGGTCCATGGGGGTTCCCCGGACTGAGATATCCAAAGGATGTTCCTGCACAGGAAACTACCTATCTGACCTGATTTGGAGCTCTGCCATGGGAGGGGTGATGTGGACCTGGTCCACGAGGGCGACCCTTTTTTCCCAATTCGCACACTCAAGGGTGAAGCACAGTTTTTTCCCCACCCGCACAATGTGGACTGTGTGTAGCTACTCTGTGCCAGGTTTAAGCACCCGGTCAGTACCTCCTACCTGGCCAAGGTGCTGTGTGGGGTGACACACGGACACGTCCCCCTTACCAGGACGGGGAGCTGTTGGGGTGCATTCCCCATCTTGTGTTTCCATTTTGTCTGTGGACAGCTGATTTGCCATGTGCAGTGCATCATGGGTAATGGGTGGCCTCTAAACCCTTATCATAGGTTCACAACCCCACAGCAGACTGTCTGTGTGGTGACATGCAGGCTCTCTGCAGCTAGCACAGGGGCTTGGCTGGGCAGCTATATAGCTGTTAGCCCAATGGTTTACTTCACTGCCTGTGGAGCCAGAAGGTAATGGGTTCAAGCCCACAGTGGGGTTATTTGATAGGGTTGTCCCCCCCAAAAGCTTTTTTTTTTTAGATTTAATGTAACAGACAGAGCCTAGTTGCTGCCATCAAGCACACCTGATACAGTGTTACTGTACCACATAAGGTGCCTCTGAGGGTGCCTTTATAGGGCGCCCTAATAGGGCACCTTATGGTTTGCTGTCCATATAAGGTGCACTATACATTATCCTGTGATGCAACATATATGGTGCCCTATAGGGAAACAGTCCTAGGGTGTCCTTGGCGGACAGTGACCTTTAACATGTGCCTTATGGGCCGCCTTATGTTAACCACGCTTTGTGAGTGCGTTTGCATAGTAGTGATAAACTGAAATAAAATATAAATTGCCCCCTACAGCACTCATCCCCAGAATATGCCACTGCCTCAGTGAAGCCTTCTTCATTGGGCACTGTGGGGGATTGAACCCCTGATCCCTGCACCATTTGGTCAGTGTCTTAATCCTTGTGCTGTGGCTCTGGTCCTGTGCTTTGTGGGCATCAGCGCACTTGCCTTATGCCACCCAAGATTAACAGTGCACCTCCTTATGCCGCCCAAAATTAATATGCCTCCTAAAGCAACTTTACCCATTAAAAATTAATGCCTCAGCCAAGCACCTTTTTGTTGCAGCCACCACCAATGGGGATATTGAACCCATGGCAGCTGCACACACAGCTATCACAAGCCCTGTCTTAAACCATTGTACTATGACGCTGCACTTCACTTGTGTGTGAACATATCACGGGCGCCACTTAGCCTTCCCACACACGATCGTTTGCACGGCGCACATTAGCGCGCCCGCTGGCAACGCAAAATTGTGCGATCGCCTTACTCCCGTTTTTTTTCTTTTTTCTGCCTGCACCCCGCCCACTCCTTAGAGGGCACAGGGCACACTACCGGCCGGCCCCGCACGTTTAGGAATGTTTAGTTAAACATGACCCTTTGTCTTTCATTACTTTGGACACACCACCCCTTGCGAAGAGAGAGATCATTAGAGAAAGACATCATGCTTGGCAAAAGAGGAAGGCCAGCAATAAGATGGATTGATACAATAACAGCAGCTACAGGTGCTAGTCTGTCAACAATGAGCCGCCTGACTGAAGACCGAACACCAGTTTAGGAAAACTATCCAGAGGTTTTCGTCATGAGTCAACACCGACTCGACGGCACTTAAACAACAACATCTTCATAGTTGGGTCTATTGTATAATATTCTTCATTCGTATAGGTTATTTCAGAGTGTGATTCTCACTTGCTCTGCCTTTAAAAGTCTTCAGTTTGGGGTGAGTCGGAGCTTGGGAGGAGAGGTGATGAGGAAAAATCCAAGCCTGTGGCAATTTTTTTAAGGCAGTGGGGTTAAATGTGCAGGGGTGGGCTTGGCAGAAGGCCAATTTTCTTTTTATTTTACTTTTAGCCCCAGACTGAGAGCAGAGGTTCAGGGGCCACTGTTCCCCCCCCCCCCCCCTTTTCTGGGATTCAACACCCTTCCTTGAAAGGGGAGCCCACTTTCACACAGGAAGGGAGAGCAAGAACCGCTGGCCACCAGGCCTTGAGATTCTCCCTGGACACCAGAGTCAATGGCCTCTTTAAATATTGAGCAATGCTACTGCAACAAAACCTCAGTCTTGCTTTGATGAGGTGTAGGTTTTTAGTGAAAAAAAGCATCCACATCCTTTCGTGTGCACTGCTTTTCCCAAAATTCCACATTAATGAACTGCTTTCCATGTATTTACATTGCAGAAGTTCATTAATGCGGAATTTGCTTAACCTTTCATGCAAAAATGTTCTATTTGCAAAGGGCATTTTTGTGAAAGCACTTTCCAAACGTGTGCTTCACATTAAAAAAAAACCAAACTTCAGCTTTTTTGTGTGGTTTGAGCTGCTTTTGTACTTTCGTTGTGCGAAGCACACTTTTGCAAAGTGGTTTTGCACTTTACTGTATGTCCCAACGTAGGCATACTAAAAGTGGCCATGCACTTTATACCAGTGCAGGCCTGTTTTGAAAATTAATCCCACGGTGATACAGAACAAACAGAGGGACTTTCATAATGTTTGTGCAACCTCAATGGGGGATTTATAACGAAGCCGAAGTGGAAGGTTTAATGTTCAAAAATTGTAAGAAATAGCATATGCCAGTCACAGATTAGATCATGTGTTTCTTGAGTGCCTTGTGAGACACATACCAAAGATCCAATACACACTCAAGAAATACAGTACATGTATCTTTATGACAACGCCACCTGGTGTGTATTGCTAGTAAGGTTTTTGAATAAGTTATACTGAATGATTTCTGCCCTTTAAGAGGTATGTTTACTAAACCTTTCATTAACGTGTGCGCCGCGTTGAGTCTGCAGGATGCCATTAAAGGAGTGGGCGGTCGCCGGTCAAAAATAGCAAAACGGGGATTAGCGTGCGCTGCACGCTCTTGTGCGCCTGGCACATTAGCGCACGTGTAACGCGCGCAGGAAGCATAAGCAGGCGCAATGATGTACAAACAGAGGAACAGGGCTGCAGTACAATGGTAAAGATAGTGCAGGGGTCATGGGTTCAATCCCCCACTGTGCCCATTGAATAAGGCTGGCTGAGGCACTACCATTTATGTGTAATATTGCATTATAGAAACATAGAAACATGATGACAGAAAAAGACCACAAGGCCCATCTAGTCTGTCCTTCCATAACAACAACTACAACAGTCCACTTTTTACCTTTAGAGATCCTCTGTGTTGGTCCCATGCTTGTTTGAATTCAGTTACTGTCCTCATCTCTACCACCTCCACTGGGAGACTATTCCACGGATCCACTACTCTTTCCGTAAAGAAATATTTCCGCATATCACTCCTGAATCTATCTCCCTTCACCCTCATCCCATGTCCCCTCGTCGCAGAACTTGCTTTCAATTGAAAGAGGCTCTCTCCCTGAACATTTATGCCACAGAGGTATTTAAACATCTCAATCATATCACCTCTATCCCGCCTTTCCTCTAAGGTGTACATATTAAGATCCTTAAGTCTGTCCTCATATGCTTTATAATGAAGACTACTAATCATTCTTAGTAGCAACCCTCTGCACCGACTCCACCCTGTTCACATCCTTTTGAAGGTGCGGTCTCCAGAATTGCACACCATACTCCAAATGAGGTCGCACCAAAGACTTATACAGAGGCATTATCACCTCCTTTTTTCTGCTAGCCATTCCTCTCCGTATGCTCCCAGCATCCTTCTAGCTTTTGCCGTCGCCTTTTCTACCTGTTTAGCTACTTTAAGATCATCGGACACAACTACGCCTAGGTCCCGCTCTTCTTTAGTGGACAAAAGTACTTCACCTCCTATGCTGTATTGCTCCCTTGGATTGCTGCAGCCCAAATGCATGACCTTACATTTTTTAACATTAAATCCCAGCTGCCAAATTCTAGACCATTCTTCAAGATTAGCTAGATCCCTCCTCATGTTATCTACACCTTCCTGGGTGTCTACTTTATTGCAGATTTTGGTATCATCCGCAAAGAGGCAAACCTTACCCGACAACCCTTCCGCTATATCACTAACAAAGATGTTAAAAAGAATCGGACCAAGGACAGATCCCTGGGGCACACCACTGGTAACATCCTTCTCCTCAGAGTGAGCTCCATTTACTTGTACTCTTTGTCGCCTCCCACCCAACCAATTTCTAACCCAAGCAGTAACTTTTAGGGTCCATCCCTAGGGTGCTCAGTTTGTTTATAAGTCGCCTGTGAGGCACAGTGTCAAAGGCTTTACTGAAATCTAAATACACCACATCTAGAGCTCTCCCTCAGTCCAACTCCCTGGTCACCCAGTCCAAAGAAATCAATCAGATTTGTCTGACAAGACCTGCCTCTGGTGAATCCATGCTGCCTCGGATCCTGTAATCCGCTGGACTCCAGAAACCTCACTATTTTCTCTTTCAACAGCGTTTCCATTAATTTACTCACCACTGAAGTTAAACTAACCGGCCTGTAGTTTTCAACCACATCCTTACTTCCGCTTTTGTGTAAAGGCACCACATGAGCCTCTCTCCAGTCCTTTGGCACCACTCCCGACTCCAACGAGGCATTGAAAAGGTCAGTCAGTGGAGTTGCTAGAACGTCCCCAAGTTCCCTCAGTATCTAGGGTGTATCCCATCCGGTCCCATCGCTTTGTCTACTTTAAGTTGAGCTAGTTTCTCACGAACACAGTCTTCTGAAAATTGTTCAAGATGTCCCTCGCTTCTGTTCTTATTTGTGGGTGTTTTCTGAGGTCCTGCTCCTGGTTCTTCATCTGTGAACACAGAACAAAAATATTTGTTAAGCAATTCCGCTTTATCCTTATCAGCTTCTACATATTCCCCCCCTGTACCCTTGAGTCTGACAATACCACTTTTGCCCTTCCTCTTCTCACTAATATATCTGAAAAATGTCTTATCCCCCATTTTATTGCATTGGCTATTTCCTCCTCCTTTTGAATCTTTGCCTTCTTGACTACTTTGCTAGCTTCTCTAAGTTTTTCCAAATACAGATGCCTGTCTTCCTCTCTCTGTGATCTCTTGTATTTCATGAAGGCCTCCCTCTTTTTCTTCACTTTTTCAGCTACTTCCTTCGAAAACCATAGCGGTCTCCTGTTCCTTTTGCCTTTATTTACCATTTTAACAAAAAGGTTGGTTGCCTTTAAAATACCCCCTTTCAGTTTTGCCCACTGTTGTTCTACATCCCCCAGCTGTTCCCATCCCACTAATGACTCCCTGAGGTGAGGCTTTATAATTTTATTTTTAATTACTGCTGCTAGCAAACGCACTCTCAAAGCGCTGTTAAGATAAGGTGCTGCATAAGGCACCCCATAAGGTATCCCAGAGGGCACATTTTAAAGTGCACTTTCCGCCACGGCACCCTATAATGTTGCTTAAAGGGTGCCTATAGGGCGCCATAGAGGGTGCCCTATGAGGCACAGCAAGGTCATAGCACTGTTTTTGATGGCAGCACTGTGCATTTAAACGCATGAAAATCTTAAGTAGGTGCGCTAGTGGTTAAGGCACTGACTGATGATACAGGGGTCATGAGTTCAATCCCCAGTGTGCCTAATATGTAAGGCTGGCTGAGGCATCAGCTTTGACATGTAAGTATTGTTTCCTGCAGCACTTTATTTGTATTTTATTAATTGCTGCCAGCAAACACACCCCCATGTGCCGTAACCTAAGGTGCCGCATAAGGCACCCTATAAGGCACTCCATAGGGCACATTATAAAGTGCACTATCCGCCACGGCACCCTATAATGTCCCCTATAGGGCACCCTATCAGTCGCTCCATAGGATACTGTATAGTGCACCTTATATGGACGGTAACCATAAGGTGCCCTATAGGGTGCCCTATAAAGCGCCCTCTGAGGCACCTTATGGGTACAGTACGCTGAGGGTGTTTTTGCTGGCAGCACTAATGTACATTAAAAATAGATAATGCTTTGGACAGCCCTATCAAATAACCCCACTGTGGGTTTAAACCCATGACCTCTGGCTCCACTGGCAGTGAAGTAACCAGTGGGCTACAGCTGCCAACAAACCCCTGGCTGGCTGCAGAAGGACTGCAAGTCACCACACAAACAGTCTGCTGTGGTCACCAGGATAGGGTTAACCCACCCATACCCATGATGCACTGCACATGCAAATCAGCAGTCTACAGATGATCACAAGATGGGGTATGCACCCCCACAGCACCTCGGCCTGGTAGGGGGAACTGACCGTGTATGGTACTGGCACAGAGTAGCTACACACCGTCACATTGTGCAGGTACTGCACTCACCCTGAGGGTGAGGTGGGGCACCCAGCACCAGGTCCCCAGCAGTGCTAATGTGTCAGATAGGTAGTTTCTGCAGACACACTTTGGATATATCTGTATGTCAGTCATGTGTAGCCCCTATGGACCCCTAGGAGGATTATGTACCACCACCACCCTCCTCCTCCAGGGCTGAGAGTGGTAAACAGGGACTCCCACCAACAGATCCACATTCCACCTCCCTGCAATGGTGGCAGTAGAGGGAACCATCAACCCCAGTCCTGCTGGGGAACAGACACCCTAAAGGGCAGTCAATGCAGCTCTGTACACATCCATACCGCAATAGCAGACAGACATTAGGCCTGGATACGCTAAGCTGCACCCCACCACTATCTGATATTCTCCTGCAGCAAGCCTTCAGCCGCTGCACAGCGCTCCATCAAGACACATACCAGCTGCAGACAGTCTGCTAGTTAGTCCATAGTGCATGTCCCTGGTGGATATGCGTGCACCCAGAACTGGGATGTCAGCATACACACCAAGCAGATAAGTCAGTGACTGGGCCCCAAAAAGAAACCCATAAACATCACATGAGAAAAATACTATATAGCACTATGTTGGTGCCTAGCCATGCTGTGGTCACTGCACAGTCAGGGTGAGAGTGATCTCCCAGCAGGACATGCTGTGGCCACCCTGTCTGTGCAGGTGGTGGCCGGGCACTACAATGTCACAGCCAGTGCCCTATGCCCTGTGCAGATGCATCCTGGCCAGGCCACCCTGTCCGAGCTATACCCATGGTACCTTGCTCCTCATTATGCACATTGGCAGGCCAATACTGGCAACAGTGCTGGCAGTGTGGGCTGTGGAGGGTGTTTGCAGCCACCACACACTGGATAGACAGACACACACTCCCACACCTATGCCAGCATTGTGCTACTATAGAGGAGTTTAGTAGCCCTGGCCACCACACCAGTCCTGGGCACAGTGCAGGCATGGATATGGTACGCAATACTGTTGGGGGTCACACCCCAGGGTGGTAAACACTGTCATAGACCAGACCTGAAGCACACTCCACAGACATCAGAAAGGTTGCTATGATGGAGCTCAATCAGCAAACTGTGCTTAACGTAGGAATTGCTATCTGCCAGTAATAATCATAGCAAACTTTTCATAGCTGTGTACCGTATTCCCAGGTGTAGGGTGGCATTGCTAAGGTATGCAAGTGCTAGTATTGGGAGATGCACGCAGGGCCCAATGTCCTGCCTCTCCAGGAGGCATTGGCTAATGGAGCCTGTGGGTGTGGGTGTGTCTGCCCCTGTTGGCTGCTGCTTTACTGCAGAGGTTCCCAACTCCAGTCCTGGTGTGCCAAACACTGTTCGGGTTTTCATGCTGTCCCTCATGAATATGCATGAGATACACCTGCATACCAGGGTGGTGGTGCATAGATATGCAGCACAGGCATCTTTATTAGAGGCAGCATGGAACCTGAATGGTGTTTGGCCCTCCAGGACTGCATTTGGGAGACTCTGCTCTAGGTATTGTGCCTGTTTATGGTGCCTTTGCTCTGTAGGGTAAAATGTAGGTATTTTGGGCATGTTTACATCATCTGCAATAAAGGTTCTGTCTGTATTAGCACGTTGTAGTAGTGGGTAAAATATGGGGACTGGGTTGGCAGGCACCAAAGCTGGGACTTTAACCTGTGACCTTCTGCCTCCAAACACACTGGTTGTGTGCACTGCACCACAGTGTTGCCACAGAGACAATGCATTCCCTGGTGATACCATGACTGTTTGTCCGGCAGGGCCTGTCTGTTGCAGTGCATGGCACCCACCTACACAGAGCCAGGCCATGGTCTGCTCTGGGCAGCTGCCACTGCCCCCCCTCCACCACCAGTACCCCTCTGCCACCATGCTGACATGCCCTTCTGCTGTGGTGCTGGTGGTGTGCAGTCTCAAGCCATCCAGTGTGCAGGTAGGTGGCTGCCTATGGTGCGTGTTCTGGGGTAGGGGTGCCTGCATAGGCATCCATGCTTCCCCCCAACACCGCCTGCCAATGTTCTGTGCCCTTGGGGGTACCTGCTGGGTACTATCCCCTGTGACACTGTGATAAACACTCTCGTGCCCATGTTGGGCCCTCATCAGTTGCTGTCTGGCTGCTGTTCAGTTTCAGCATTCCTAAGTGCCACCTAGGCATCTGCCTAGTCCACACTAAGCCCCAGCTGCACCACAGCATCTGCCGCCTGCAGCCCTCTTTATCCCCTTTCCCAGCATCTGTCCAGTTGCCCATTCCGACATGCCTGCCCTGCTGTTGTGGAACATGTGCATGCCATAGGTAACCTGTCCAATGGAGAGGGAAACCCTGATCAGTGCTATTTCACTGTGGGATCATTCACCTTGTATGGGGACGGAGCGTAGACCCTTCTAAAATTTATATTTATTTTTTGGGGCTTTCTTGGGAGTGTTTTTTTATGTTTCCCAATACTATCACTATTGCCCAGCTTGATTATGATTTTTTTTTATTTTGTTGGGGTCATTTTCAATGTTTATTTGCACTTTTGTTCCGTGCACATGTATCACACTTATCACTTTTTTGTAGGTTTCCCTGGTTTTGCTGTACATTGCTGACAGAAATGGTTTCTTTTCCCTTTAAATCAGCTCTAACGCGAGGTTTTCACTTGTTTTATTTTTGGCCTCGAATTTCACATCGTTAGTGTGCGGGGAGCCTCTCCCCTCCTACTCTCCACCCATTGACCCCTTCTCTCCGCCCCTGGGGAGCCTTCCTCCACCCTCCGGGAGCCTTTCCATTCCTTCAGCACTCGTTTGCGCTGCTGCGCACGTGAGCGCGCACTAAAGCGCATTTTTGCCCCGTAAAGCATCATTAGCGCGCGCTAAGGTACCTTAGAGCGTCCTAATTGCACAGCGCGCACGTTAAGAAGGTTTAGTAAACATACCCCTAAGACTTTTCAGGGCAATGATCAAACAGCCTGCATTAGTGAAAATTCTTTCAGTTTGCTTTGATTATTGCCTAAGAAAAATGTACCTGCAAAAATGTATGACTTCTTCTACCGAAGGTAGTTTTTCTATGAAAAAAAAAACTTATATACTTGAATGTAATTCACCTTCAGTTTTGATTTGAAAGTGGCAAGTAACAAATATAAATCTAAATCCATAAAGAATGGAGTTCTTTTACTAAAGGGCGCCATCTGTCAGTGCATGTTCTGGTTTGTACTGGACACACTGGGACACACATTAACAGCTAGCACAGTGCCTTGACAGTCCGGGCCGATTCCTGTGCTGTGAATCGCGCTTGGGGTGATAAGGGACAGAAAGTGGGCATGATGAGCACTGCGCGGTAAGCATGGGGTAAGCACTGCATGCTAGCTACGCCCCTTGCAAGTAGCATGGGTTCACCCAACGTTGCCTCAATAGGTGAAGTTAAGTGCACCCACGCTATTTGCATGCCGCATTAGGGCACAGAGCTCCATGTTAATTACAGGGAGCATGCTTTCTATGCCCCTCGACAGTTAACACGGTGGTGTTGCACCTAACACACCATTGGTTTTGTTACTACTGGCGCTTTTTAATAAAAGGGCCCCAACATGTGTAGTATTAAAAATCTGAAATTACGAGTCATTTTATTACTGCCCCACCCCCAGGAACACTTCTAATGATATGAGCAAAACTACGTTTTTAACTTATGGTGAAAATCTCCAAGGGGAGCGAGTACCAGATGGTTGGCACATAGAAGCAAAAGGCTTTGTCAGAAGTGGAGGTGTTGGTGTGGGCCATCAAACCCCAGTCCTGCTGGGGAACAGACACCCTACAGGGCAGTCCAAGCAGCTCCACACACATCCATAACACAATATCAGACAGACTTTAGGCCTGGATATCCAAAGATGCACCCCAGCACTATCAGATATTCACCTGCAGCAAGCCATCAGTCGCTGCACCCTGCAAGGCACTCCATCAAGACACATACCAGCTGTGAACAGTCTGCTGGATAGCCCTGATGGAAATGCATGCACCCAAAACTGGGGTGGCATCACACACAAGCAGAGAGTTCTGTGAGGAGGCCCCAACAGGAAACCCATATATATCACAAGAGAGAAACACAATGCAGCACTATGGGGGTGCCCAGCCATGCTGTCATCACTGAACACTCAGGGTGAGAGTGCTCCCCCAGCAGCACATAGAGAGGTCACCCTGTCTGTGTAGGTGGTGGCCTGGCACTACAATGTCACAGCCAGTGCCCTATGCCCTGTGCAGATGCATCCTGGCCAGCCCACCATGTCTGACCTATACCCATGGTACCCTGCTGCTCATTATGCACATTGGCAGGTCAATACTGGCAGTAGTGCTGGCAGTGTGGGTTGGGGAAGGTGTTTGCAGCCAACACACACTGTATAGAGTGACACACACTCCCACACCTATGCCAGCATTGTGCTACTATTGAGGGGGTGATTAGCCTTGGCCACCACACCGGTCCTGGGCACGGCACAGGCATGGATATGGTACGCAGTACTGCTGGGGGTCACTCCCCAGGGTAGTGAACACCATCAGAGACCAGGCCTGGAGCACGTACCGCAGACACCAAACAGATTGTTCGGATGGGGTCAACTAGCAGTATGTGCGTAACGTAGGGATATCTATCAGCCTGTACTCTTAGCAAACGTTTCAGAGCTGTGTACCTCAGGTGTAGGGTGACATTGCTAAGGTATGCAGGTGCTGGTATTGGGAGATGCATGCAGGGTCCAATGTTCTGCCTCTACAGGAGACATTGGCCAATGGGGCCTGTGGGTGTGGGTGTGTCTGCCCCTGTTGGCTGCTGCTTTACGGCAGCGCTTCCCCACTCCAGTCCAGTTTTGCATCACACTGTTCGGGTCTTCCTGCTGTCCCTCATGAATATGCATGAGCTACATCTACATGCCATGGGGGTGGTGCATAGATATACAGCACAGGCATTTGTATGAGTGGCAGCATGGAACCTGACTGGTGTGTGGCCCACCAGGACTGCATTTGGGGGATTCTGCTGTAGGTTCTGCCCCTGTTCATGGTGTCTGTGCTCAGTGGGGTAAAAGATAGACGTATTACCATTGCATATGTCCTCGTCACAAAAGGTGTGTCCTTACTGTCACTGTTTATTTGTGGGGAAAATATGTTCTTGCATGCACTGTCTGTGTGCACTGCACCACCGTGTAGCCACAGATTGGCTGAATTCCCTGGATAGTCCATGACTGTGGATCCGGCAGGGCCTGTCTGTTGCTGTGGACTGTGCCAGCCTGCACATGGCTAGGCCTCTGTCTTCTGTCGCTAGCAGCCACTGCCCCCTGCACCACATGTACTCGTCCGCCAACATGCTGGCATGAGCTTCTCCCATAAAAAGAAGGTGACCTGATTGGAATGTGGCAGTACGGGACTGCATTTGGGGTACTTGGCTGTGGGTAATGCCCATTGTTGCAGTGTGTGTGCGTTGTTGGGTAAAATATGGGTGTTTTCCCCATGCTTATGTCCCCTGCAATACAGGGGTGTCTGCGCTATCTGTGTTTAGTGGTGGGTAAAATATAGGGACTGGGCTGCCAAGTGTCCCAGCTGGACTTTGAACCTCTGACCCTTTGGTCTTAGAGGTACTGACTCTGTCTGCTGCACCACACTATGGCCACATAGACAGTGCAGCCCCTGGAGGTAGTAAGCCTGGCAGGATGGAGTCACAAACCCTGCTCTACGCAACTTTACTGTGGGCATATGCACCCTGTCTGGTGACAAACGTGCACATAAACCCTGGAAATGACCACGGGAAATGGGGGACAACATATCACCACACTGGGCAACAGTGATATTAATGGGCAACCATAGCAAACACTCCCAGGAAAGCTCCACAAAAAGAAATGTTTTTTGGAAGAGTCTCCGCTCTGTAAACCCTTCCAAAATTCATTTCTTTTTTCTGGAGCTTTGCTGGGTGTGTTTTCTGTATTTGCCCATCACTATAACTGTTCCCCAGCTGAATTACTATTTTTAATAGTTCTGTTGTGGTCATTTTCTATTTTTATTTGCACTTTTGTGCTGTGCACATGTATCACACTGCTCACGTTTTGCTGGTTTCCCCGGTTTTCCTGTACATTGCTGACGGAAATGGTTTCTCTTCCCTTTAACTGCTTTCTACCGCGAGTGTTTCACTGGCGGTATTTTTTCCTTGTAAATTCGGGCACGCTCCTGTGCAGGGAGTCTCTCCCCTCCCACATTCCACCCATTGACCCCGTCTCTCCGCCCCTCGGGGGCCTTCCTCCGCCCTCATTTCGCCTTTCCACGCCTCTATCGCACATGAGCGCCCCGCAAACGTGCGCGTTTTCGGCGCACGCGTGCGGGACCCGTTAATGTGCCGCGCACGTGTACGGGGCGCTTAAGAGCACTTAAATGCATCATTTTAGGGCGCTCAGGTGCGCCCCGCACAAGTGCCCCGTTTAGTAAACATACCCCCATGTGTGAGCCTATACAGCTACATAAAATAGAACCGTCATGAAGGCATTGTATTCAAAAGATATTGCCCGTATCTTAAGGGAAACATGGCATATTTTAGATTCAGTTCCATCTTTGGAAAACAATAGGCTTCTTATAGCCTATAAAAGGAATCCAAACCTTAGAAACATTTTAGTACCCTCTGCTCTTAATAGGCCCAAATTTGTTCAAGGCACGAGGCCACTTTAAATGTGGAAAATGTAGTGTTTGTGAGAACTCTCTAGTTACCAGAGCTGCTTTTATACACCCTGTTTCCCAACGTAAGATATATCTCAATGATTTCTCAAACTGTCATACTGCACAAGTTATTTATTTAATTATGTGCCCATGTAACCTTTGTTATGTACGCAAAACTAAAAGAAGTGTTACGATAAGGATCAGCGAACACAAGAGTTGTCTCCGAAGGATGGTTAATGACAAACCTCTTGTGTCACATTGGACCCAGGCCCAACACAAGGTGTCCGATCTTTGTTTCTTAGTTTTAAAAGTGGTACGGTCACATTGGCTGGAGGCAATGTAGATAGACTATTACTGCAGATAGAACAACGGTTTATATATGAACTGCATACATTGCACCCCTTGGGTCTCAATCAGGATGTGGACCTTTCTGTTTTTCTTTGATACATTACATATTATAAAAAAAAATTTCACATCTGTTTCCATTTCCCCTTCCCTTCCCTCCCCCCTCTTCTCCCTTTTCCTTTCCTCCCTTCCCTCTTTTCTCCCTCCCCTTCTCCTTTCCTTCCCCCCCTTTCCCCCTCCCCCCCTTCTTCTCCCTTTGCCTTCCCCCTTCCCTCCCCCTCTTCCCCTTCCCCTTCCCCCCCTTTCCCTTCCCTTCCCTCCCTTCTCCTTCCCCCCTCCCCCTTTCCCCCCTTCCCTTCCCCCCTCCCCCTTTGTTTTTTTCACAATATTCCTTTGAAGCTATGTCATCCCAACAGGTACCCCTTTTTCTATACACATTTGTATTTGTAGGTAATACATTTATTTGGGCAGTGTGCATTTAGATGACTCTTGAGATTTCCACGGCAGGAGTATGCCTTCAAAATGTGTCACATGTCACATGTCACATTAACGGGCCGGCGCACGTGTGCGGGGCGCTGATGTGCGATAGAGGCGGGGAAAGGCGTACGGAGGGCGGAGGAAGGCCCCCGAGGGGCGGAGGGACGGGGTCAATGGGTGGAGAGTGGGAGGGGAGAGGCTCCCCGCACAGGAGCGGGGCTGAATTTCGGCAATAGAAATACCGCGAGTGAAACCCTCGCGTTAGAGCCGATTTAAAGGGAAGAGAAATCATTTCCGTCAGCAATGTACAGCAAAACCGGGGAAACCTGAAAAACGTGAGCAGTGTGATAAACGTGCACAGAACAAAATAGCAAAGATAAATTGAAAATGACCACAATAAATTCCAAATAAATTATAATCCAGCTGGGCAACAGTGATATTAATGGGCAACCATAAAAAACGCTCCCATGAAAGCTCCAAAAAAAAGAAATGATTTTTGGAAGGGTCTACGCTCCGTAGACTCGTTCAAAAAGCACTGCATTTTAATGGAGCTTTCCTGGGAGTGTTTGTCATGTTGCCCATTGATATCACTGTTGCCCAGCTTGTTTTTGGGTTTTTTCCCCTTTTTTGGAGGTCATTTTTAAGGTTTAATTGCACCTTTGTCCCCATACAAGGTAAACGAGCCCACAGTAAAATTGTGCAGAGCAGGGTGTCTGACTCGTGTGGCCAGGTTTCCTATCTCCAGAGACTGCACTGTCCCTGTGGCACAGTGTGGTGCAGCAGACACAGCTAGTGCCTGTAGGACCAGAGGGTCACAGGTTCAAATCCCAGCTGGGGCTACTGCCAACCCAGTCCCCATAGTTTTACCCACCACTAAACAGTGATAGTACAGACACTCCTTTATGGCAGAGAACATAAGCATGGTTCCAACACCTATATTTTACCCTACACCACACACAAACCATAACAATGGGCATTACCTACAGCCGAGTCCCCCAAATTCAGTCCTGGAGTGCTACAACTCAATCTGGTCATATGCTGTTTCCCAGATAGGGACATGTCTGCATGTTGGCAGAAGGGTACAGGTGGTGGAGGGGGCAGTGGCTGCAAACCACAGCAGACAGTGGCCTAGGCCTGTGCAGGCTGGCACCGTCCACCGCAACAGACAGGCTCTGTCGGATGTACAGTCATGGACTCCCCAGGGAACACAGCATATCTGTGGCAACACGGTGGTGCAGTGCACACAGACAGTGTGTGCAAAAACAGAAGGTCACAGGTTCAAAGCCCAGCTGGGGCTACTGCCAATCCATCACACATATTTTTCCTACAACTAAACCGTGATAGTGCGGACAAACCTTTATTGCTGAGAACATACGCATGGTTCTTATGCCTATATTTTAACCACACCAAACACAGACACCATAAACAGCCGCATTACCTAGAGCAGAGTCTCCCAAATGCAGTCCTGGATGGCCCCACACCATTCAGGATCCATGCTGCCTCTACGAAAGATGCCTGTGCTGCATATCTATGCACCACCCCCATGGTATGCTGATGTAGCTCATGCAAATCTATGAGGGACAGCATGAAAACCAGAACAGTGGTTGGAACACCAGGACTGGAGTTCGGACACTCTGCCATAAAGCAGCAGCCAACAGGGCCAGACACACCCACACACACCCCCACAGGCCCCATTGGCCAATGCCTCCTGGAGAGGCAGGACATTGGGCCCTGCCTGTATCTCCCAATACTAGCAGTTGCATACCTTAGCACTGCCACCCTACACCTGGGTATATGGTACACAGCTATCAAACGTTGCCCATGATAACTGGCAGATATCAATTCCTACGTTAAGCACAGTTTGCTCATTGATCTCCACCATAACAATCATTGTGATGTGTGCGTTGTGCGCTGCAGGTCTGGTCTCTGACAGTGTTTACCACCCTGGGGAGTGACCCCCAACAGTAGTGCGTACCATATCCATGCCTGTACTGTGCCCAGGACTGGTGTGGTGGGTATGGCTGCTGGACTCCTCTATAGTAGCACAATGCTGGCATAGGTGTGGGGGTGGCTGTCTGCCTATCCAGTGTGTGGTGGCTGCAAACACCTTCCACAGCCCACACTGCCAGCAATGTTGCAGTATTGGGCTGCCAATGTGCATAATGAGGAGCAAGGTACCATGGGTATAGGCCGGACAGGGTGGCCTTGCCAGGGTGCATCTGCACAGGGCATAGGGCACTGACTGGGACATTTTAGTGCCCGGCCACCACCTACACAGACAGGGTGACCTCAGTATGTCCTGCTGAGAGATCACTCTCACCCTGACTGTGCAGTGACCACAGCATGGCTAGGCACCCCCATAGTGCTATATAGTGTTTCTCTCATGTGATAGATATGGGTTTCCTTTTGGGGCCCAGTCACTGATTTATCTGCTTGTTGTGTATGCTGATATCCCAGATCTGGGTGCATGCATCTCTACTGGGAACATGCACTGTGGACTAACTAGCATGCTGTTTGCAGCTGGTATGTGTTGTGATGGAGCAGGGTGCGGTGGTTGTTGACTTGCTGCAGGAGAATATCAGATGGTGGTGGGGTGCAGCTCACCATATCCAGGCCTAATATCTGTCTGCTATTGTGTAATGGATGTTTATAGAGCTGCATTGACTGCCCTGTGGGGTGTCTGCTCCTCAGCAGGACTGGGGTTGATGGACACCTCTACTGCCACCTTTGCAGGGAGGTAGCATGTGGATCTATTGATGGGAGACCCTGTTTGCCACCCTCAGCCCTGGAGCAGGGGTGGTACATGGCCCACCTGGGGGTCCATAGGGACTACACCTGACTGAGTCAGACAGAGATATGCCAAGCTGTTTGTGCAGGAACTACCTATCTCACACATTAACACGGCTTTGGACCTCCAGCATAGCCTTTTTCAGCCATGGAAGGTGTTGTAGACCTGGTCCTGGGCGCCTCATTGCACCCTCAGGGTGAGCACAGTACCCGCACAATGTGACGGTGTGTAGCTACTCTGTGCCAGTAAAACACACGGTCAGTACCCCCTACCAGGCCGAGGTGGTATGTGGGTGCACATGGTCACTTCCCTCTACCGGGCCGAGGTGCTGTGGGGGTGCATTGGCCATCTTGTGTTGATCTGTGGACAACTGATTTGCATGTGCAGTGCATCATGGGTATGGGTGGGCTTACCCTATCCTGGTGACCACAGCAGACTGTGTGGTGACATGCATGCTCTCTGCAGCCAGCCAGGGGCTTGCTAGCTGCTATAGAGCTGTAGCACAATGGTTACTTCACTGCCTTTGAAGCCAGAGGTCATGGGTTCAAATCCACAGTGGGGTTATTTGATAGGGTTGTTAAACTCATTATTTTTTTTAATGTACATATTTTGATGCCAGCAAAAACACCCTCAGCGTACTGTACCCATAAGGTGCCTCTGGGGGTGCTTTATAGGGCGCCCTATAGAGCACCTTATGGTTCCCATCCATATAAGGTGCACTATACAATATCCTGTGACGCAACCTATAGGTTGCCCTATAGGGGACATTTTAGGGTGCTGTGGCGGACAGTGCAATTTCTAATGTGCCCTATGGAGTGCCTTATAGGGTGCCTTATACGGCACCTTCAATTACGGCATGTGAGGGCGTGTTTGCTGGCAGCAATTAATAACATAAAAATAAAGTGCTGCAGGACAAAATATGTACAATGCAAAGCTGATGCCACAGCCAGCCTTACATATTAGGCACATTGGGGAGCAAACTCATGACCCCTGTATCAGCAGTCAGTGCCTTAACCATTGTGCTCCACTGCTGCTCCTCCTTGCCTGTCAGCGCACCTACTTATGCTTTTCATTCCTTAAACTGCACAGTGCTGCCATAAAAAACAGTACACTGACCTTGCGGTACCTCATAAGGCACCCTCTAAAGCGCCCTATAAGCAACATTCTAGGGTGCCTTGGCTGACAGTGCACTTTAAAATGTGCCTTATAGGGCACCTTATATTAACACGCTTTGAGAGTGCGTTTGCTAGTAGTGATAATTAAAATATGAATAAAATGCCTCCTAAAGCCATCTTCCCCATAATATGTTCTGCCTCAGCCAGCCTTGTTCATTGGGCACTTTGGGGGAATTGAACCCTTGATTCCTGCACCATTGGTCAGTGCCTTAACCATTGTGCTGTGGCTCTGGTCCTGTTCTTGCACATCAGCGCACCGCCATATGCCTGCCAACATTAAAATGCCTCCAAAATCATTTGTGTGCTGCCTTATCGCCATCAGTGCACCACCTTCTGCCACCCAATATTACACTGGCTCCTAAGGTAATGCCTCAGCTAGCCATCTTCATTGGGCACTGTGGGGGATTGAACCCCTGATCCCTGCACCGTTGGTCAGTGTCTTAACCATTGTGCTGTGGCTCTGCTCTTCTGCCTGCACATCAGCGCACCACTTATACCGCACAGTATTATAATGCCTCCATAAACAGTGCGCCGCCTTATGCCGCCCAGTATTAATATGCCGCCAAAAACATTAGCCTTACGCCGCCCAGTATTTCTGTGCCTCATAAATTAATGCCTCAGCCAGCTGTGGGGGCACTGTGGGGGATTGGTTCCACCATTGATCAGTGTCTTAACCACTGTGCTGTGGCTCTGCTCTTTTTCTTGCACTTCAGCGTGCCACTTATGCCTCCCACGCAGCTATCTCATGCGCTAAGGTGCGGGGCGCACATGGGCGCCGCGCACCTTAGCGCATATGTAAATTCCGCCTTTCCTTTTTCAGGACGGAATGCCCACTCCTTATATGGCACCCGCACACTACCGGGGCCCGCACTTTACCGGGGTTTTAGTAAACATACCCCTTGGGCTACATTATGTTACTTTGATCTGTAGTTAAGTCAATAATACAGGTACTCCATTACTGAATCCGGTGTTATGCTTTTATGCAGCCAGTCCTTCAAGTTTGTATACACCTGCCTGATCCCATTTTTCCCCCCTCTTTTAAAGTTCTTTTGATGTCGCAATTTGTAACACTCGAATAAGCGTCTGCAGTTCTTAGTACTTGGGCTGCATTGTGTTCTTTTGATCGGTAGAGTACGGTCTATAGTCATGTCATTCATATATGTATTCCATTAAGATGATCTGGCTAGTATTTTGTGTGAGAATTTTTCAATTATATATATTTTTATGGCCATTAAATTTGGATATTATTTTTAGTTACAGAGGTTGTGAGGTGCTATATAGTATCTATATTGCCTTCATGTTGATCCAATTTCATCTGGCTCTTTAAGTGATAATACCTCCCTTCTCTGGATGGATTTGTAGCACTTAGGAAGGTACCCTCCTACCCCCTACAACATGTTCATTTTTAACGTGTGCTTTTTTCAATAGTAAGTATGGTTCTCTTCCGCCCCTACAATGGTGAAGGCGTGATTATTTATTCAAACAATATCAGTCCCTCATCTTTCCTGGTGTGCCGTTCTCATACATAGTTATTTATGTATCTACAATGCCTTCATGACGGTTCTATTTTATGTAGCTCTATAAGCTTTCTCACACATGGGGGTATGTTTACTAAGATCCCGGTAAAGTGCGGGCCGCGGTAGAGTGCGGGGGCCATATAAGGAGTGGGCGTTTCGCGCTGAAGAAGGAAATGCGTGATTTGCATATGCGGTAAGGTGCACGCCGCCCATATGCGCCCCGCACATTAGCGCATGAGGTTGCTGCACGGGAGGAATAAGCGGCGTGCTGATGTGCAATCAGGAGAGCAAAGCTACAGCACAATGGTTAGAACACCGACCACTGGGGCAGGGATCAGGGGTTCAATCTCCCACAGTGCACAATAAAAACAGCTGGCTGAGGCGCTATTTTAGGAGGTAGATAAATAATGGGCGGCATAAGGCGGCGCGCTAATTTTTGTTGAGTCAATTTAATACTGAGTGGCATAAGTGGCGCACCGATGTGAAAACAGAAGAACAGAGTCACAGCACAATGGTCAGAACATTGACCAATGGTGCAGGGATCAGGGGTTCAATCCCCCACACTGCCCAATGAAGACAGCTGGCTGAGGCATCTTTTTAGGAGGCAGATAAATAATGGGTGGCATAAGGCGGAGCGCTGCTGGGCATAAAGCGTCGCGCTACTGTTTTCTGAGGCATGTTAATACTGGGAGGCATAAGTGGCGTGCTGATGTGCAATAAGGAGAGCAAAGCTACAGCACAATGGTGAGAACACTGGCCAATGGTGCAGGGGTTTGATCCCCCACACTGCCCAATGAAGACAGCTGGCTGAGGTGTTGTTTTAGGAGGCAGATGCATAAGGCGGCGCGCTAATGTTTGTTGAGTAAATTTAATACTTGGTGGCATAAGTGGCGCACCGATGTTAAAACAGAAGAGCAGAGTCACAGCACAATGGTCAGAACATTGACCAATGGTGCAGGGATCAGGGGTTCAATCCCACACACTGCCCAATGAAGACAGCTGGCTGAGGCCTTATTTTAGGAGGCAGATAAATAATGGGTGGCATAAGGCAGAGCGCTGCTGGGCATAAAGCGTCTCGCTACTGTTTTCTGAGGCATGTTAATACTGGGAGGCATAAGCGGCGTGCTGATGTGCAATAAGGAGAGCAAAGCTACAGCACAATGGTGAGAACACTGGCCAATGGTGCAGGGGTCAGATGTTCAATCCCCCACACTGCCCAATGAAGACAGCTGGCTGAGGTGTTATTTTAGGAGGCAGATAAATAATGGACGGCATAAGGCGGAGCGCTGCTGGGCATAAGGCGGCGTGCTAATGTGTTTTTCAGGCATGTTAATATTGGGAGGCATAAGTGGCGCACTGATGTGAAATCAGAAGAACAGAACCACAACACAATGGGTTGAACAGTGACCAAGGGTGCAGTGATCAGGGGTTCAATCCCCCACAGTGCACAATGAAGACAACTGGCTGAAGCAGTACCTGTTAGGGGTAATATTGCTTTAGGAGTACCATATTGTATATTTGTGGCATTATTATTGCTAGCAAATGCACTCTCAAAGCAGTGTAACAGAACGTGGCCCATAAGTTACCCCAGAGGGCACATGTTAAAATGCAATGTCCGCCATGGCTGCCTACAATGTTGCTGAAAGTGTAGCCAAGGGTGCCATATGAGGCAGGGAAAGGTGAGAGCACTGTCTCTGATGGCAGCACTGTGCATTGTAACGTATGGAAATTGTAAGTAGGTGTGCTGACCCAGGTCTGCCATACGTGATGTAGCAGGGAGGGGCTGCAGACAGGCGCTGGCGACTGATATCAACAGGGGGTCTGAGTTAATCTCATGTTGTAATCAGTCGCAGGGCCTGTCTGCAGCCACTCCCTGCTAAATCAAGAATGGCAGACCTGGGTCAGCCATTCATGATTTAGCAAGGAGGGACTGCAGACAGTCCTTGGCGACTGATATCAACAGGGGATCAGAGTTAATCTTATCGTGTAAACTGCCCTATTACCTTTGGAGACTGAAATCAGAAGAGTAATACTGCTCCATGAAATCCAAGCTCTGGGGAAAAAGCCAATACTCCTATGTCATGTATGCTGACAACTGGTGAAGACAGTGAATGATGGTGCCGTGGTCATGGGTTGAATGTTCCAGTGAATAAGGTTGGCAGAGGTATGTCATTTTTCTGTGTGCAACTGTACAGCAATCTGTGATGCCATCTTAAAAGAATCACACCCTTGTGCCAGATATTAATGCACCTTTTATGGTGCATCAGAAGGCACATCCTAAACATACGTTGTCAGCAAAGGAAAACCTAATTGTCCCCAGAGGCAATGTTGAAAGGCTGTCAACTCCCAAGGCACTATCGTAGGCACCCCATAAGCTGCCTGAATCGAAGGTGTGCCAGAAGATGCCCCAAGGATGTATAGATAAACTCAGAAACGTTACCCAAGAGCAGTAACATCCCCCAATTTGAATGGCAAGGGAGGTATGTGCCAAACACACACGTAACACAAACACTGCACAGAGCTAAAAAGAAACACAATACCAAAGTAAAAGAAGGATGTAGATCAGGTGATGGACTGCAGAAATCAGCTCCAGCCCATGTGGCAGCCATAAAAATGGACAAACATATTCTGCCCAGCTAGAGCCATGCACAGAGTGATGTCAGTGTACCATGATATAATGACAGTGTGTGACAGAGGATGGGAAGATGTGGGCAGCAGAGGAGGCTGAAATGGCTGAATAGGTGAAATATCAGGATGACTGTGGAGTAAAAGTGCTATGCAGAGCACACACAGGAGAGGCAAGCAGGGAGACCTGCATTGCAGGAATGTGTAGGAGGTCAGGACGTGGGTTATCAGCATGCACATCAGGGTAGGATGGCACACAGCTGCCAGACAGAAGATGGACGGAAGGATGGGTCGCAACTCAGATGAGGGTACAATTTGCTCACAGCACACAGATATGACTCTCATACAAATGTTAACCACTTTTGCAGGACATGCATACAAACACAATACATCAGAGAGGAAGCACACCGACGACCACTACCACAAATGGCAATGCCTAAACCAGTAGGCCATACCACCAATGTTAGCTCATTAGCAAAGGTTGCATAAAAAAAGAGTGCAGGGCAGTAAACAACACGCCTGCTGGCTGTCAGGACCAGCAAACACCCAAAAGTAATCATGAGCAAATGCACATGCAGATCTGCGAAGTACAAATCAAATTGCAGTCTGTATTTGGGACCTGGGACACATGCACACACACAATGAAATGTTCTGCAGTGGATACAGCATGCAAAAGAGGGAAAAACTAAACTACAAGGGCAGCAGAGGATGCTCTGTGGATCAGGTGATTAATCTGGATCAGGACAGGAGAAAGCTCAACATGTAATCAGGTGTAACACACACCACCTGAATCACATCAATACCAAACCCCCAGGTGCACTGCCATGTAAACACCCTAAAGTGAGACACCTATGAAAAAAAGAATATGTGATGGCTATGCAGCACACAGGATGCACCTTCATGTACAGTGAAGAGAGAGAAGGCTGTGTGTAGAGGTGAGGAACCTGGTGGTACCTCATGGTACAGTTCGCAGAGCAGAAAAAAAAGGATACAGCACATGTGGGGAGCAAACCTGAAAACTACAGAGTTAAAACACATGACTGTAGCCACTCCCAGAAACAGCACACTGAGCACACTGTAACACAAATACCCCAAAGGGAGGGTGTGTATGGCAACCTTTAATACCCAGTGAAGTGACATATGTCTGGCAGATACACAGCTGCCACTGTACAAGGATGTGAGCACAGGTGGCACATGTACATGACCAGCAAATGGCCATAGACAAGTGTCAATGTGCACAAAGAGTGGAGGACTAACCTAGTGTTAAGAAAACTGGCTTGGCCCCCAAGCAACCACTGATCAATTCACACTAGCACCCCATGTGGCCTAGGGCAAGTCACGTAACCCTCCATTACCTTGGAACAAAGATCAATTAATCGTCAGCCAGTGACATTGACAAGAAAACAATGCAGTCTCTGGGTCACAAGGAGTCAGGACTGATACAAAGGCACACATTGCATTGCATGTTTGTCACCATGATCAATCAGCAAAAGAGACAAATGTCTGTCGAATACATATCTTTATTTGGTTTACACATCACAGATAGTGTGGACAGTGCCATCATAATATCAATGTGAGCGCATCCCTGTTGAAATATCTAAACACTTTTAGCAGGGCACAAATCCACCTCCTACAGAAAGGTTACTTGCTTGACCACAAATGAAGGGCAGGAGATATATTGTGCATCCGGTGCATACTATGCACTGGGCAGCAGACCCCCAGCCCCCACCTGCTGCCGCATGCTGCAAATGTGTTATGCACATATGAGTGCATGTAGAGAGTTGGCGCTACATGTTGAGGACCTCAAAACATATCCATCTGGCAACACAGGAGGCAAACAAACTAAAAAAGCATATGTTGTTACAATGTTTTAATGTGAAAAACACACTCTGAAAGTAATGATGGAGCTCTCACCTAATGCCTGATCTAGGAATGAAAGCTGCGACAATGTAGACACAAACAATCCTCAAAAGCACAATGAGCATATGCGAACAGGTAGCACAGGCACATGAACACAGACAGAATACAAACTAAACGACCCTCAGAAACCTACAGATATAACACCATGAAGGAGGTACCCCTGCACCTTTTGTTGAGTAGACAGTGTTTGGCCACATATAGCATGATACATGGAATGCACAATTGAAGAAGTACAACGGTCATCCACACTGCCACACGCAAAACATAATGTGGCAATGTGAGTGTCCCTACCACAGGGCATAACCAGGACCGTGCACATGGGAAATGCAAGGTGTTTACATACATGCAGACTGTCACGTCTGCACAGTAAACAAACACAACAACCAGCATCTGAACAAGGAAATGATGGCCAAACATCTTACACGGAACCACACAGAAGCCAGAGGTCCACATGTTGTGTCTCACAAACATAGTCAGTCATATGCACAAGCACCATCCACATTGCAACATGATACAGTGATGCCACACATGCACCTAAACACCCTTGGCTCAGTGAAAATATCAATCCAAGATGGTGGTGTGCTTGAAAGCATTGTTGAGGTAAAACCTGTATCATGTCCAGGTGGAAAGAAGGTGGACATAGACAATACGAGTGCTCCATCGTTGGCCCAATGCCAAAAACATGCTTGTATACCTGAGTAGAAAGAAACAGATGAGCGTATCCTGGGTGCCATGTCATACCCATGGCCAAAACTCATCAATAGCACAACTGTGTAGGAATGCAGCACCTACAGTGTCCATGTCATTCGCTGCTGCACATGGGGGAAACACTGTCCAAAGTCCAAATAGTATGTGCAATCCAACAGGTCAGGTTAAAAGTGTTCCTGCAATCATGGCCATGAATAGTCAAGTGTCACATGTCAATATGCCACAGTCATTGAAAGTTCATGTGTGTCCTCTACAATGAGCAGGACTCCCAGCAAAACCATCGCAGCAACAGTGCGTTGAACAACTCTGTCATGGGGAAATCAGCTGGTCAAAAGTAATACTGTCCATCGCAGTCATGTGTCCCACTCTCTGAGGACAAACATCCAATGGCTCACTTTCTCCTGTAAAAGTTCCATGGTGTTGTTTCCTCCAACAGGTAGGTGATGGTGACACCAGAAGCACTGTAATAGATGTGTCCGGTATGTACTCTGGCCTGTGTCAGGAGAGGATAAGTATGGTATTGTTAGACACCTTGGAAAAACAGCACACATTGCACACCGTTACACCCTAGGAAATACAGAAGAAAGGGGTGCAAAGGCAGACATTACATGATAGCAATACTCAACAAAACAGTTTTGGTGACATCAGTAATCATAAAAACACACACGGGTGTAACATGGATATGGTCATGCCCATGCCCATGTCACACAGGTGTCTCACAGCTACACACGACATGCATCTGTTTATGTGAACATAGAGGAAACATTACATGCACATGAGACAAATATGAAATCATCAACAGGTAAAGACAGATCGAATTACCCAAATAACAAAGGTGCAACCTACCTTGTGTGTGCATCAGGTGTATGTCATCAATCCCTTGACTCACTAAACAGCAATATCAGGTCACAGTGAAGGGAGACAATCACAGCAGAACGTGTAGAATCACCATGTCAAGCCACTGTTGATGCATGTCCACATTATGTTCATATCTGAAATAAAATAAAGGTGCCCAACAGTGGTCACTCAGAACACAAGACACATTTCTTCTCACAGCACACAACACATGTTGATAATGCTCATAAGGTAAACAGCACTACGGAAGAGGTAGCACAGTCACAACTGCCCCCCAGGTGCACAGAGCCCTCACAGCACATGATAATGTACTATGCCTGAACACTGTCTCATCACACAGGCAACCTATAAACACACACCCACAAAGTATGCAAAGTCCTGCGTGCCAGCTACAACACATGGCCTGTATGTGCACAAGTGGAGCTTTGTATATAAAGGCCCAATGAACCTGCAATGATACCCTGTTGTTGGCTGATGGTACAATGTTGGGGTAGGGAGCAAGTGTAGGCAAACACCAGAAAACATGAAACTACACACACATGCAGGTCTGTTGTACATGTCGCATATAGAGTGTGGCAGAGGACATGCTGAACACAAACACATGGGGATATGTGTGACAACACCAAGAGATGGGTTATGGAGGCTGAACTTAAAAAATAAATAAAACCACATCTGCCCAATATGATAGAGCAATGAAGACATGTTTTACCCCTGACTGCAGGCACACACAATGTCACTGTAGATCCACCTACCCCAAATCACTGCATTTTGGGTGATGTTCAGTCACATGCCAATGCAACACAGCAACAGCATCGCACAAACCATGTCCTGTGCAGTGGGAAACACAAGAGAAGCCAACATATGTCATGTTCTAGCTGTGCATCACACACTACACTTTCTTGTCCCCAGCAGTCACACACCACAACATCACCTAATGACTGACTGCTCTCTATCACAATGCAGACATCTCTCACATGTGAGAGGCAGCACGGAGGTGTTGGAGGCTATCTACAGGTGTCCGTAATCTCTCTGTCCCCTCCCTTACCTCTCTGTTGCTGTACACACAGATCAATAGAGGTGTCTTCTCCCACCATGTTTGCACCTCATCCCAAGGTCACAATATTAGCCCTGATTCACCATATTGCCAACAATGCCCCCTCTCCCTGTTTAGTGTTGTTCCAATGTTGTATGTTAACACACTGACAATTGCTGAAACACATTGGAAATATGCAGGTGCGCCTCCTGTATCCACTGACCAAATACATATCCTGGTGTGCACATCTCATACCTAGATTAATATCGACAGCTATGTGCTGATGATGTGCACAAATAGCTGGCAATGTCTGCGTCATGTCAGAAAAACCACAACCCCATGTATGTGTGTAAGCAAACCATGATGGCTGCATGCCATCCCACTGTGTTTCAGTGAGAATGTCCAAGCATGGATAGCCTATATGTGCACCTCAGAAAAATAACTCTCACATAAGTCTGTGTTTCTATGCCGACACAACCCTCCCTTTCTCGGTTCCGCAATCTATTCCATGATATGGACTGTACTCCCCTGCCCTACTCACATACACAGCCTGTAGCTCACGCATGATGGCATATGTTGAGATAGTATCAGCAAGATATGCCATGTACTCCCTGAAAAACCTGGTCAACCACAAGCCACCCACACATTCAGCGCTCCACCTGCCCACTGAAACGCAACCCTTGCTGATATGGGCCGGATAACCTCTGTATGTGTGTAGATATGCAACACTGCACTGAAGGTCTATTCGCCAACAACAAAATGTAGCAATACTACCCCCCTGTCTGGACAATGCACAGATCCCCATCCTCCAACATGTCCATGTCATGGCTGCGTATTGACCTATACATTCAGACACACTGTAGGGTGACATTAACACCCCTCACATATAGTTCTTAACATCCTGAGATACTAGAACTAAGCATGTGTCTTGTGCTATGTATGACCTTTTGTGACAAACATAATGAACACACACATAGCCAGCTGACAGGAGGTTAACAACCATAAAAACACCACAAACCTGTATAATATAATCTCACCCCACTGCACAAATGACCGCAAACGTGGACTAGCCTCCCACTGTGAACATCTCACAATATGGCTGACACTGTGCTCCACCCATATCATCACAAAACATCATTGTTTTTGCACAACAGCAGCTGCTATCACAAGCAGCCACAAACTGTGAATGTGACCTTCATAACCTCACACAGGCGTATGAGCAACCACCCACATCATCTGCCACCAACTGCTGTTGTGCACTGGCCACATTGTTTGTCGCACACTCATGCCTATATGTGACGTTTGCATTATCAGTCAAATGTTAATGCAGTGTGGCATCCGAATTATATCTTGACATAAACATCAACCTCTATAACCATAACACACATAGGATAACACATGAGTGTGGGAAGGTAATACGTACATGAGAAGATCTCTGCAATCAACCTACGCCTGACTGCTGTGCCCTCCCGTGTGTCACCACTGGCACATACAGGGGGGCACATTGGATCTTCCTCCAGATCCTCATTAATCTCTGCAGGGATATCGTGCCTGAGAGCAATGTTGTGCAGGATGCAACAGGCTATGATTATCTCAGCAACAGTCATTGGCTTATATTGTAAGGCCCCGCCTGACCTATCCAGACACCTGAAGCGACTCTTCAACACGCCAAAGGTGCGCTCTATGACTGAGCGGCTGGAGGCATGGGCCTCATTGTACCTCCGCTCTGCACGTGTCCGTGGCTGACGCACAGGGGTCAGCAGCCAGGGGCGACACGCATATCCTGCATCACCTGCAAAAGAGAAATGTTGCATGACAATGTGGGAGTTAATGTTCAACATAACTGACAGTTGTTTAGATGTGGGAATCAAGCGCAAAACACATTCTGACAGAAAGATATAACAGCACAACTATTCAGCTCAAAAAAATATACATATACTGACACAAAATGACCAGATGGCCTATCGAGTCAGTACACTCATGGCAAGTAGTACAACAGTTCCATCTATAATGTTACAGATTGTGTGTGTGTGCGACATACGCATTGTGATGCAGTTCTTGTCCACATCGGCATCACCGCCAATGTGAGACCATACCAACGATCCACCTATCACATTTGCAAAGTGTATGTCTGAACAGTAACCAAGGGAAAACATGCTGCCATGTGAGGGAATCACACACCCAGAACATGTATGCCATGGAGGCTTGGCAAAGTGTAAACCATATCACCTATATACATCCTGTCCTGTAAGGGCAACATATCAAGATTTCTTAGTCTGTCTCCTTATGCTGTATATTGCGAACCACAAATTGCTGTAATAGCCATCCTCTACACTGTCTCTATCCTGTGCACATCCTTTTGAAGGTGTGGTCTTCAAACCTGCACACTGTACCCCTCATGACTTTACACCAAGGACATAGACATAGGTACAGTACCTTCCTGTGTAGCTGGTAACAATACCACTCTGTATGCACCCACATAGCCCCCCTGCTTTAGCCATCCCCTTTCCATAATGTTAAGCTACATGAGGATGGGCAGACAAAATGAGGAAAACTTCCGCTCATCTACAGTAGCCAAAGGTACTGCACCAACTATATTGTGTTACACCCCTGCTGTGACATAGCCAAGATGTGTGACCATACATATCCACACGAGTGCTCCCAGCTGGAAAGGCCAAAAACATCCATCAGAGATTCCCAGACACCTCCTCAAATTATGTACTGCCTCCTGGGTGACAACTCCAGTACAGAGTGAGTGTGTGAACCCAACACACACATGACAAGGGTTAGTTGTATGGATGAGCAATAACATCAATGCTAAATGACCTACAAACATTAGAGGACAATTAACCATCATGACAGATGTATTTGAAGAGCAAACCCCCCAGCCCTCCAATGTGTGCAGTTGCTACAAACACACACTATGAGGGATCCAGCAACAGCATAGCCATATGCACAGGGGTGTCGTCACATGTACACCATGTGCATGTTAGGATCATATAATGTTTTGATCCTGATGGTCTATGGTTGTGTATATTTACTGTTACTATACTTCTATACCCCTGTAATAATATAAACTCACACCAGTCCTCTATATAACATATCTCATATTTATACTGCATATTTTAAACAAATAAAAGGTTGCTACATATGTGATTAAACATAAATAAATGTAGAAACACATACATAACTTACTACTCCGGACATACTCACCCAGCAATATACAGTTGGCATAACGGTCGCCCTCAAATTGTGTGAATAGTGCTGAGTGATGCAGGATATAGGCGTTTTGGGTGGACCCTGGAAACCTAGGGACCACATTCAGAATATGCAGATTTGCATCACATACAACCTGAACATTCAGGGAATGGTAGTGTTTGCAGTTGCGGAACGCTACCTCCCTGTCTCTAGGCGGGACCAGGGCAACATGTGTGCAATCAATAGCTCCCATCACGTGTGGAATCCCAGCTAACGCCTTAAAGGCCTGGTTGAGGGTCCCCCATTGTTGCCTAGTGTGGGGAATGGCAATGTAATTCCCCACCCGGCTGACCATGGCACGCAGTACTTGGTGGAGACATCGTGAGAAGGTGGGGCGGCTCATGCCACCCACTGCTGCCACAGATGACTGGAAACAGCCAGAGGCAAAAAAATGTAAGGCAGCAAGGAGCTTGACTAAACCTGGTATGGCATGGGACCAATCAGTCAGGGGCTCGAGGTCAGGTCTTAGATCCTCATAGAGCTCCCTAATAGCCCTTGTGCTCAGTCGGTACAGGGAGATGACCTGGTCCTCACGCATGCCCTGGAGCTGGGCCCTGGGCCTGTAGAGGCGAGGCTGCCGAGCCTGCACCTCAGCACGCCTTGTGCGCCGTGCACGCACAGCATATGCCTGGACCACCTCCACAGCTGCAGGTCTGTGTTGCTGCGGGACTACACCCATGCCCTGTGCCTCAGCCCCGTGGACACCATCTCCCCTGTCCTGCAACCGCAGCATCTGCCCACATCTCAGGACACATGCAGCAACATAAATCGCTGCCATAAACTCCTCCCGTCCCACTACACAAACACTCTAATACACACACAAACCTCCCTAAACAGTAGACAACTTACAAACCACACCAGACAATACACACACAACACAATATAATACCCAATACAAACAACACCAATACAATCCACACCTACAACTGCTTAGACTCTTGTCCTTCCTCTCAGCAACCACACTCCTACTCTTCTTCGCCTACAACCCTCAACGTGGCCAAGGTTTCACGTTTATTTATTGGTATCTTTTGGGGGGGTTCACGGGCAATGCGCATGCGCAGTTGATCGCATGCGATGCTTGTGCGTCGCGCGCGTGCGCGACTCTACGCATGGGTGTCCATCTGTGCGTGGCCACACGCGCATGTGCGTCGACGTGCACATGCGCAAAAGACACACAGGCACCCATGCGGTACTCGCCGTAATGCGCATGGGTAAAGTTACACATGCGTAGTACTGCGTCACATGCGTAGGCGAGCACGCGCGCGGTGCACGAGCGCCACGCCCGCCCAACTGCGCATGTGCAGTGAAAAACACGTGTCTAAACCCTATAAATAAGCCTGCACACGTGGATCACGTTGAGGGTTGTTAGAGGAGTTACAGTTAGAGAGAGAGTGTTATAGAAAAAGACAGACAGAGACAGTGGTGGGACTACTGCACAAGGAAAGAAGTAGATATAGAGGGGAAGACAGCTATAGGGAGAGAGGCTGTGGTGGCAGCAGTTCAGAGGAAGGAGGGAGAGAGGCTGTTTTGGGAGTAGGGCAGAGGAGAGAGGGAGAGAAAGAGAGATAGGAGCAGTATAGGTTCTTCTGTTTGTGTGTGAATACTTTAAAGTATTGTTTTATTGTGTCCTGTACTGTGTTCTGTATTGTTTTGTTTTGGAATTCTGTATTGCGTTCAGTGTTTTGTTGTGTGTAAGTGAGTGGTGGTGTGGTGAGAGGAGCGTATGCAGCATAGGGAGATGGAGAGGGAGATAGAGAGAGAGAGGGAGAGAGAGGGTGAGGGTGAGGGTGAGGGTGTGGGGGATGTGGGGCAACCTGCTGTGGTTGACACACCAGGCCAGAGACTGCACATCCTAGGGAGGAGCAGGCAGGACCATCTGTTGGACCACAGCCTGCACACTACAGCCAAACTGGGAAAAGGAAAAGGACACCTGTGCCTGCTGCACAGAGGAAAAGAGCCTTAAAGTTCAGTGACAGGGAGAACCATATTCTACTCTCTCATGTAATAGAGAACTATGACCTATTGTTTGGCCGGCTCAGCAGCCGAACCACTGTAGGCACCAGAATGGCAGTGTGGGAGGAGGTGCGTGCTGCACTGTCGGAGGCAGGGGGCCCCCCACGTGATGTAGAGAGCCTTAAAAATAGGTTTTCCGACATTAAAAGAGGGGTGCGCCAACACATGGCAGCTGAGAGACAACATGCTCTGGGCACAGGTGGCGGGGGCCCCTTTATTCCATCACTGTCACCCCTGGAACAAGAGCTAGCAACACGATTGGGCCAGATATATCTGCGTGGACTGCCTGAGGCCCTTGACACGGCACATCCGCACGCAGGTATGTATACTAACTGTCAGGTATAAATGCATGTCTCAAATGTCCCTTCAGTACACATCAGTCATCTGCACAGACACTCCCATACCTGTGACCCAATCCACACCATGTTGCAATCCTGGTGGCACATGTGTGTGATATACCCCTGCACAACCTGTGTTGTTGACATATTGTGGGGCAACATTCCAAATGTGCTACTCAACCCATCACTCTCCCCATCTGTCCCAAAAAAAACCACAAACGAGTCATCACCATACCACCACACCTGTTATTGCCAACCACCGTATGATTGTGAGGGCCATTGATCAGGTTATGTTTGTGTGACATACTATCTGCACAGTGCTACATGTGCTTCACAGAGGGCCACAGGTGCTGGCTATTTGCAGTCTGCGGCCCAATGGGTCACTGGCACACACATCTAGCAATGAACAGATAGTATGTCACAGGAAAATATGCCCTACGCATAATCAAACAATGACATACAATGTATGGCAAAAACAGGTGTAAGGGTGGTGTATCAGCAGGCATGTGTGGACATATGTTGCACAGATGGGGAAAGGGATGTGATGGGGGACACATGTGGAATGGGACCAGGAACAGCAACCTGGCAAACATGCAATATGTGCATGGCCACATCTCACACATGTGGCCCAGGAGCAGGTACATGGTGTGGATACACATGTATGGGAGAGTGTACCAGGTCGTGTATGCAGCACAAATGCACATACCCACCCCATCATGTCTGTGGTGTCTGTAGCACACATGTATACATATGTGGATGGCTGAAAGATATGTGTGCTCTCTCTGATTGTTCCCAATGCAGGTGACTACAGTGAAATGGGGGCTGAGGAGGAGGAGGAGGATGTGGTGGTGGAGGAGGAGGAGGAGGTGGACATCACAGTCCCAATTAGTGTGGTCGAGGGCGAGGCTGCATTCACAGGGGGCAGCACAAGTGCCGCTGATGAGCCCCTGGAGCCACCCGTACCCAGCAGACCTACACTGGGGGCAGTAGCAATGGAGGAGAGCCCACAACCCAGGCCGGCAGTAGGCACAGATACACATGACCCTGATGTGATGATGGCGGAGTTGAGGGCCCACGGCACATCAGCACGTCGCGATGCTGAAGGTGAGTGACACAAAACTGTCACAACCACAACACAGAAACCACTAGTCTCTAGTTGGTGTTTGTGTGGTGGATGTTGCAACATTACTTCCACAGATGTGACATGTATGCCTCATGTTGATGGTATGTAGGTTGTGGGAAAAGGGTGTGGGGTATAATCGATGATGTAATTGTGTCACACAACAGCACTGCTGAAAGTCAGGTGACACCCACAGATGCAGACCTAAGAGGAATGTGATTTTAGGTCCAGCATGTTGTCAGTTGATAACTACATACATACATTGGCCTTGCAACAGTCTGCCTCATTGCAGACACCCAGATGTCTTGTAAACAACAGGATGACAAGTAACCCGTAATCATTTTTAAAAAATGGAGCATAGATAAAGCTATTTAACCTTCCTCTGTGATGTAACGTCACAAAGTCTCCATTCCACACAGTCTGCATCTGCAGGTGAGAACAAACATAGCATATGGAGAGAGCTGACCAAATGTGTAAAGTCACCCATAGACAAGGATACACAGAGGTGACTCAAGCGTACATAAGTTACCTCTGAGTTTGTTTGGAAAACACATACCGCAATTCTACCTGTATGTCACCAAATAAGATAGATTGCAATGCAGAAAGACAAGGCCACCAACATGTTCCCTTTCTGTAGCTCAACCAATCAATCTCAAGATTGCATAGGTTGTGAGCATGAGCGTCCCAGTGGGATTGCGGGGCTATGTGCCAACACTCTGTGATGGTCCCCATTATCATAAGTGGCATACGTGCAATAAGTGCTGTATGTAACCATTCAGTAATTTGTATGACACATGTCTATTAATGAGCATAATGATACAGAGGGACTGAAACCTTAACAAATTACTGTCCTGCAATGCAAAATGATAAACACATGAGGAACTATAAAAACCTCTGCCCATGTAGAGACCATATCATACACTACGTATCCTGACACCATTAGCAGGATTAACAGATCACCATACCCCACCTATGAAACTGCAACACTAAGAATATTCCACAACGACTTTACAGAACATATTGGGGAATGAAAAATATTGTCAAGGTCAATTAAGAATATCATCAACAAAATACCTCAACACACCTACAAAATCTGAACATACATCATCATAAAACAAGCAACCACAATTCGCATACAGTAAGCCAATCATTGTACGTGGAGCCACAAAAGGCAAACATGGAATGTAATACATCACTGTAGACTGAAATCTATAAATGATATGGGAAGTAGCGATATACAAATCTATGACCAATCAGTACAGTGATACATACATTGTCCCTTGCACCAAACAAAGTAAACAACCTAATGATGCACATTCTGTACAGCTTCCCTATGCTATGTCAATTGTAAAGACCCACAAATATATTTTGCTACATTTTGTGCATGTTTTTCCAGTTGCAATTGCTCCAGCCACGTTCAGCAGGCCTCTTCATGAGTTGTGCTCACTCACCATCGCCTGATGTCTATTTGCTCACACTGCTCTATTCTACTGTTTTTTCCGCTCTACATTTTCACATTAGCTTTAACATACCCATCTTTTCCTTGTAGTAATTCCCTCAGTTCCCTCACTGTCGCTCACGTTTTCATCATGGCATTCTCAAACCCCACCTACCCTCACAAAAGCAAGTCTATTCTAGAGGTATCACCCCCTCCCACACAACACGTACATACTTCTCTGGATTAACGTGTCCCAGCACCATCACATTCTATTCATTCCCCAACATCAGCTCCCTTGCAGCTCCCGCCTCAGCCAGCATACAATTCTGTCTAGTCCTTGCACCAGGCACTTTCAATGACTAGCTCAGCCATCCAGATAAAGTGGAGATCCCCTCATCCGGCCCTCCTCAAGACAATGTACCCCATCAGGCCATACATAGCCATGCCCTACAACAAACATCAGCCCATGTCAAACCTAATTCCCCGTCACACGGCCCAAACCAAGACCAAGGCACCCCATGAGGCTACACCCAGTTCAAACACCTTAGGGAGACTATTGAACACCACGCACCCACAACAGTCAATTCCTGTCATACCATCCCCCAACAGCTCATGTGCAGTCCTATCACACATACTCCAAGACCCCTGAACCATACATGGGCCCTCATCCCACAGCTCATTACTGGTCTCAATCACCTATAGACCATTAAGGGTCATTGCCCCCCCCAAAAGCCACCTCACGCACTACACCCTCACTCAAAACCCATACCCTGTCCTAACCCAACACAACCCACAGCCCTCCACACGTCACGTCCTGACCCCCACCCCCCCATTGCCTATGTGATGTTTTGCCACAATCAACTGTTGTATTTCAATGTTGCTGCAGCAGTAGCAGAATGGAGTGTTCCGGGGGGGGGGGAACCCTCTGTCCGCTGTGCCCCTCTGCAGGACCACACATTATTGAAAGGGTACATTGTCTGCAGTGCGTCTCCTTTAAGGCAACGGGCCTATTGATACGCTATCCATCACACCCCTGTGTCCAAAGGAGCCTAGTCGACATTTCCCAAGAGTACCTGTGGCCTAAACAGAGACAGAAGGTGGACACTCTCCCTTTACAGATCATAAAATACTTGCAAAGGGGATAAGAGAACAGAGGGGGACCTACAGAACACTCCATTCTGCCATTGCTGGCGCAGCAGCAGCAGTAGGCAGATTGTAAATTCGTTTTTGGAAGGGTTTTGAAAACAACAATGTTCCTTGCGTGCGAACCCCTGGAACGGCATGCCCTGTGCCAATACATACGTGAGTAAAGGAGGGCTTGGACCTGTATTGGACTGACACACGTAAGCACATGGATAAGCTAAATACCTATGTGTCTTTGTACAAGACTAGCCAACCCCCCGCTACCATCCCTGATGCTTACTGAAATCAGAAACATACCCCGCCAGCTCTGGCTATCACTGTCCTTCACCAGTCAGTACCACCAGCTGTGGTTTCCTCAACATACCCCATCATTGTTTGCCTGGGTTATGTCCACCTCTGATGGCCCCCTCTGTTGCTCCCCCTGCTCTGTCTGAACCCTCCAAATGTGTTCCAAGGTCTACAAGATCTGATCCCCAAACCCTCCTCAGTGTTACACAAGGTGCATATGAACTTCTCAGGTGTCACACACGTGCAGCAGCAGTGCACCTGTGCAGGTAAGGTGTGATATCCCTGTGCTGACATTCCATCCCACTGAGTCAATAACACATCTCCTGTAACCTTGACATATTGTGTTTATCCCTCCGAATGTGGCCTCACCTGTGCAGACTTTTCTAGACCTTCCTCTGTTCATCACTGCTGCTGGCCAGCTGAGGTTTTTGTGCCTGCTGCATGCTGCACCTCCCCTACACAATGGATATGTGATAGCTCTCCTTGCCCAATCCTGTTGCTACGTCAGTAGTATGTGAGTGTGTCTGCAGAGGCTATAGACCATTGTGTTGGCCTCACACATCTACGTCCTGTAAAGTGTCCTCTGGGTTTTTCTGACGTGTACTACTGTGAGAATTATGTATCCTACCCCTATCCATGTTTCTATGTGACTCTGCCCTATCACATTATCAATCGTGTGGGATGTGCATGACATGTTTCTGTATGACGGTGTCTTAGAGGAGAGGTATCTCATAGACCACCCTGTGTCCCATTCACAGGCAATCGACGTTTTCTGGAGAGGATTCGCAGTGCTGTGGAGCAGAACACAAGGGAGGTTTATGCTTAGCTCCGCCAATTAAATGAGGGGGTCAGAGCCATGCCCCTCACTCGCATGTGTGAGGCCCTTGAGGGCATGCTTGATGTTATGCGGCGAGCTGCACCTGCACCACCACCACCGATGTATCCGGAAGAGGGTATTGCCCCGCAACGGGGAGGGGCCCGACGTGGCAGGCGTGGGCGACCACGTCGTCAGTAACCTATGATAATATTAGCATTTACAGCAAGAAAGCATAGGTTTCTCTTTGTTGCACTGCTCATTTGGAGCAACTATGTACATAGTTCACCCTGTTTTGGAGGGTTCTTTTGGGTTATATTTACAAAGCTGACATATGCAAATCATATGTTGTGTGTGTGTCATGTAAACCGCTTTGGTGGATATCTGAAAATTATTATAGACATGTTTGTATAAATACTTAAATATGAGAGAAAAGCTGTGACAATAAACAGCTGTCATACACTACATACACTGTGTGTTTCCAATGAGTGTCCATGTGGTCCCGTGTGTATCATTGAAATGGAGGGGGGGGGGGCCAGACCATATGACCTGCAACCTCCCGTGCTGCAGCTACTTTGCCACAGGCAAGTACTATTTTCATGATGCACACATATGCAATGTGTCACGTGCACATTGTGTCACCACAGCCTCTGAGCTGCAGTGGCCCAGTGTGCACAGACATCCATGTAGAACAGGGGTGGGGAACCCTGGTCCTGGAGAGCCGCAGACCAGTCAGGTTCTCAGGATATCCCTAATGAATATGCATGAGATAGATATGCATTAGAGATATCCTGGCCACCTGACTGGTTAGTGGCCCTCCAGGGCTAGATATGGAGAGCCCTGCCTTACACCTCTGTCATTTAAGATTGTGAGTGGGCAAGGTGCAGATGTCCTAGACATCGAAAGGGTATATAGAATGTGTCACATTCCTCCTCGATTCTCACCACCACCAAAAGGTTGTCTGATAGACAATATTTTGGTGGTGGTGAGAAGTGAGGAGGAATGTGACACATTCTATCTAACCTTTTTGATGTCTTGGCCATCTGCACCTTGCCCACTCACAATCTTTAATGACAGCTCTCCAAATCCAGCCCTGGAGGGCCACAAACCAGTCAGGTGGGCAGGATATCTCAAATGCATATATATCTCATGCATATTCATTTGGGATATCCCGAGAACCTGCCTGGTCTGCGGCTCTCCAGGACCAGGGTTCCCCACCCCTGATGTGGAAACAGGGGGACTATGTTTTAAATTGCCTGTTTAGTTACCATAGTCATCACCGTGTGCAACCCCTCATACACCACACATTGGTGGGATAAGTGTGACCCATGCCCTTGCCTATATCAGTGATCACATGCCTTCCACCCCACCATAGGGATGCATGTGACAGAGGCAGAAATGGGTGGCATGCATATGTTGGCTGCTCATATATGTGGGAACATGTGGTTCAGCTATGTCCATCCCTGTGACATGTACGTCTCTGGGACAGCCGCTACGTTGCAACATATAATGCAGCACCCTGGTATCAGACACCTACACACAAATGGTCCTCCAGACAAACAGCATGTGGAGCCAATTGAGGTATCACACGCATGTTTACCCATCCAGAACATATCTGTCCGCACACATACCACATGCTGGCATCCATAGTCTTATGCTAAGTGAGACACGTGAGCATTACAAGGTCTGTAACAAAATAGTTTACTATAACAAAAAAAAGGGGAACTATATACATGTGTGGGGAGGGGGACAATACCATCACCCACCCCCCCAAACCACACCCTCCCCGCCCCCCACACACCCACCCGCCCTGAACGAACTCCCACACACTACCCCCCACCCCCACATGAACCCCACCCTCCCTCAGCATGCCCAGTGATGGAAGACAGGGCAGCACAGGGAACATGTGTGGACGTCACTGGCGCCATCACTGACGCCAGTGACGCCATTCAGGGGGTGGTTGCCGACATGGTAGACATACCACCTCGGCAACCACCCTCTCAATCACTCCCGCCAGCCACTGCTGTGAGTGACACAGCTGATGGAGACGTTGCTCCATCGCATCCAGGGCCACTGACAGGTTGTCCACGCATCTGCCACCACACACACACATTGTTGCTGGTGTCTGTGTGGTGGCATCTGCGTAGCCCCTGTGTGGGGCCCTGGATGGTGGAGGCAACTGGTGTGGCTGGGGGGAGGCCACAGTGCCCTGTGGTGCCCTGTCTTCCACATCACTTTCCCACACCCCTGCTGGCCACCCCTCCCCCCTGGCCCCTCACCACCATCCCCCACCCCCTCCAAATCAGCTACACCCTCTCTCCCCCCTGCCTCCCCCCCAAACAACCCTTCCCGATGCCCATCTGGCCCCTCTTGTGTGTTGTCTGCTGCTGTTTGCGCCTCCACCACCACCTCCTCCTCCTCGTCCTCCTCGTCCTCCTCCTCCTCCTCCTCAGTTGTGTCGAACACCACCATCTCCGCATCATGTGGTGTTGTTGGTCGCCTCAACAGGTGTGCGGAGGTGGTGGATTCATCCTCAGGGACATCACCATCTGTGAAAGATGACAGTCATCAGCACCTTGTTATGTCTGACATCTAGCACTTCTACATATGCAGGCGCCACACAGGTGTCTGCGCCAATGGAACATCTGTTACCGATCAGCCACTTTGTACATATTCAACATCACCCTGTTGGGAGCTCTCACCCTGGAGGCACTGGAGGTAGTCGCCATGGTGGAGGCGCAGCTCCCTGCCCTTCTTCCGGAGATCCTCGACCTGTGGATGTGCAAGGAGAAGGTGGGGGCATTAGTGACTGGTCACCTTCTGCTGGGTCGCCCACACAAACACACATCAGTGTGGCCAGTGTCTTGCTGCTCCTGCCCCACTGCTGTGTGTGTGTCTCATGTATAGCATAGTTCATCACCTGTCACCGGGGATCTCCATGGGCAACAGGCATATGTCATCACATGTGGCTAATGTTGGGGGCAAGGGAGCCTGTGTGTCACCGCTAACCCGCATCCTTTGGGAAAGTCTGTGGCAGCATCCCACAGTGTGCATGCGCTGCCTTCCCCCTGTCCAACATGTCTCTCTCCAGTAGAGTATACAGCTTACACAGGGCAGAACAGAGAAAACGATAGTGGGAGTGTGACAGGGACAGAGAGAGAGAGACACAACCCACAAGGGGAGATGGGTGGGTTGTGATTACCTAATGCTGCTGTTCCTGCAGAGCACCTCTTACAGGGGATTAACTATGCTATCGCCAGCTACGCGCAACACATGGGCAATCATGTGGCGAAACCGTATATGTAAATGCTAGAAAGGTTGCACCAGTGTGCTGAGGGTCTGTGGGTGGCCTCTTCCTCCACACATGTGTTTATAGGATCCTGTGGGAGTGGCAGATAGAAGTGGTTGACATATTGGAAATGTCTGGCAAAGCAGCCTGACCAACCAGGGCATGCCTGGAAGGGCCCTCAGTCAAGCTTACGTGGAGCGTGAGAGGCAGACCAGGTATTTGCTTCCAGATATGTTGTTCATGGCTACAGAATGAACGTGAGCACAGGGGTCTGCCATGACTGTCACATTGAGATTGTGCACACGCGCCACCAGTGGATGGTGGTGTCTAGGGTAGATAACGAGAAATACACTGAGCAATGCAGTTGGGTAGCGATCGTTGTGACACTACTGTACCCACATGCTATCAATATGAGACTCTGCATAGTTGAGGGGACGTTTGCTGTAGCTGGGTCCTGTGCAGATGCAATGCCACACTGCATTCGCTGTGCAAGGTAGGAGGCATCTGCACAGAATTTGCATCATTCGACTGTGTACAGGCTACAGGTAACTACAACTGTTGCAAATGAAAGGAGGAATCCACCTTAGGCATGCTGTGTGTATGCGCCCATGGGAGGACCTGCTCATGTTCAAACATTGTGTGGTGTGGATGAGGCTATAGAGGTAGCGATTCCCTGATACATCTTGCTGATGTCATTACAAGATGGTATGTCATTTGCCAGGTCACAACCCTTTGGCGATGTAGTGTTGGTGGCATCAGAGGCTGGTGGAAAACGCTACCCTTATTTATTTATTTATTTATTTAACATTTCTTATATACCGCGCTATTTGTCATCAGCGCGGTTTACATCAAAACAATAGAACACTTGACCAGATACATTGGCCGTCGTTTACATAAAACGGGGGGTTAACATGGAGGAGAACTTGGGGAACTATTTACATTCAACTATTTACTGCCAACACAGTGCGATCCCATGGCCCTGGAGGTGCTACGGGCAGGTCGTGTATGATGCAGGTCTCTCATGATACCCAATAGCCATAAATGGGATGACATGGGTTTGACCAGAGATAGGCTCATAAGGAGCTGCAATGCCACATCAATGGACTCGGGCACACTCAGTTTGGGGACCATTGTTTGCAGAATGATGGCGTAAGGCATAAACATGTCCATCCACGGGGGACAACAGGGGTTACATGCCTTTTGTTAACACCACATCAGATGACATATACAACTGATGGCACAGGATTGCCCTGTGGAAGGTTCTTGGCAGCACAAAGGACATCATACGCATCCTGACCGAGGGGAGTGTCAACACAGGTTCAGCCATCAGTAGCCGGTCTCTCGGGTGCAGAGAGGTGGGTTCCATATGCCATATATTCCCGTCCCCCAGTGGAAAACATAATTGAGCTGGCCTACATACAGGGGAGAAACCAGGGTCATATGTATAATCCTAAGGTATGACAACTGTTGTTGCGAGCGTGAGACTATGCGTATAATGTAACCTCGGTCCCTCAGGGGTTGCAATAGGCTATATGCAATCCAGGCAATGTTAGATAAGGCATATACACATGTCTGCCCCCAGTTGAGCTGGACAACATCCCTAGCTTGATAGCTATGAGCTTTATTGGTGTATAGAACCGTGTAGGTTTTGCAGATGATGGACGTGGAAAAATGTATGTCTGTTACGTTGGCCAGAGTTGCAATACTCACCAGAGGTAGTACATGTGTAACAAACAATTTTGCAGTTCCACAACACAATTGATTTTGTATGGCTAAGAGTTGTGATTGCCAGGGAGATGGACTGGCAGCAGATGGATCTGCTGGTGTGTGGCAAACACACACAGTTCAGGTGCATCATCACAAAGAGACACAGAGGCTTCTCCTCCTTGTTTGTTCACCTATATCATAACTACGTGATTGACTGCGGAAATTACTATCCCATTGGCCTGTAGAGGTGAATGTAGGACAGTAATATCCTGGCAGGTTTCTGAGAGCACAAACAGATTGTTGCGTAACTGACTCTCATGACAATTCAAGGGGGCTTGGGTTGAGGTGTCCAGAACATGTGCATCACAGCCCACATGAGACGCATCTGTTGTTAATGGGTTCTGAGGAGGGGTTTGCTGGACAGGTGACCCCTGCATTAGTTTGTGTGCTGTCTGCCACCTGTGAAGGCACAGGGTATGGGGGTTTGTGTTCACTGGCACATCTGAGAGATAGCCTGTTGCCTGTGTCCATTGGGTAGAGACTGTGGCCACTGTTCTGGTCTCATGTGGGGACACACTTTGGGAACCACATGCATCACACATGCCATCTGACCTAGCAGCTGATGCATCTCTTGAGATGAAAGATCCACTTGTTGTAGTGCTGTCCAACCACATTGCACAATGCGAGGAGATTGCGTCTCAGTCAGGTATGTCTTTGGGAGTGTGATAGCTAGCCATGCACCTATGAGGTACAGCGTGTCTGTAGGAGTCAGACCAGATTTTACAGGATAGCTGACAGGGCCTACATATTGGGGTCCATGCCTTGGGTATGCGAGAAAGCCCTGGATATATCTTTTCGACTGTGGGTGCATGTGGCAGTCATCCACTTTGGCCCACCAGATCATTCCCTTGTTATGTACACAACCGCAAAACACAAACATGCACTTTGTGAAAACTGTGGGTGCTGAGGGGCAGCTGGCTAAAAGGAACCTTCCAATAGTGGTTTCCTTGATGGTGGGGACCAAAGGAACGTCCGGTGTGCTTGTTGGCAGAGACGATGTGTGTACACAGCCGTGTGATGTTAACAACACAGGCATATCTGCTTGTGTTGGTCAGGGATTACGTATCCTCAGAGGTTCATTTAGAATGTCATCTGGAACAGAGACTTCCTCACTTCTGTGAGATGTCAGATGTGGCTGTGAGCTCCCTCTCCTGTAGGTTTGCGGACATTGTGGGGTGAGAGGCCAGAACCCTTGTGGGGATGAGGTAACCTCTCCATTGCTACGTGAGGTGCACAATGTGTTACGTGTTTATTCCGTTTGGGTGAGGTTTGCAAAGTGTATGCCCCCACTATTGATGGGGTTGAGCAACTATGTGAATGACACCTCTACCATCTTCTAGGACAAACACAGTCCATGGTTCTGATGTTAGCTTCCTCCATCTGGGCATAAGGTGACCTCGTTTTCCTGTGATTGTGTAGGTTTCCTGTCCATGGAGGGCCTGGAAGGCCATGTACTCCATCACAGAGGCAAAAGGCCTGTGGGCGGTCAGGCTGCTGGGTCTGCTGAGGCTGACTAGCTGTCAGTGTCCTCTGCACAGTAGCATGTTCACACGTTGACGCTGCTTGTACTGCAGGTGTTACGTACTAAGCATAGGAGTGACCTACACGTCTGTGTTTTTGGGGAGGTGCTTTTCTACAGCTCTCATCTCTGCAGTATCTGCAATATGTGACGGACTTGTTGAGGTCACATTGTCCTGCAGGCCTCTGAAATGGACTCTTCAACACTACAGGGGATGTGGACAGTTAGCCTGTACCCAGTGTTGCGGGTGTGAGGCTTGTAGCCAGCCATGTGTCCTTGCCACAATAGCAATAGGGGAGACTCTGCCTTCACATAGAAAACAGTCAGTAGCTGCCCTAATCACAACATGTGAAATGTTCAGACCATGCTTGTCAGGTACTTGCTAGTAGTGACCTCTGTGATGTAGGAGATGTTGATGTAGAGCAGGGGTCTCAAACACGCGGCCCGCGGGCCACATGCGGCCCGCGAGACAACTTTGTGCGGCCCGCGACGGCGGAAAACCAAAAATCCCCCAAAACCCTGGCTTCTGCTGCTGCCGTTGCCGCCGTGGCAGCAGCAGAATCAATTGTCAAATTTAAAAAAAAAACTGACTTCTGCTGCTCAAGCAGCTGTCCTGCGGCCCCTTTCCCTCTGCCCGGAGATCCGACTCTGCTCTCAGCGGCGTGCTTTTCAAGCCGCGAAGAGAGTATTCCCCTCTCGCGCGGCTTGAAAAACCGCGCGAGAGGGGAATACTCTCATCGCGGCTTGAAAAGCACGCCGCTGAGAGAGTAGAGTCGGATCTCCGGGCAGAGGGAAAGGGGCCGCAGGACAGCTGCTTGAGCAGCAGAAGTCAGTTTTTTTTTAAATTTGACAATTGATTCTGCTGCTGCCACGGCGGCAACGGCAGCAGCAGAAGCCAGGGTTTTGGGGATTTTTTTGTTGGCCGGTAATGAGCTATGGAGGGGCTGACTGAACTGGAAGTGGGCTATTGGCAGAGGGGGGAGGGGGGGGGTTATTACTGGTAATGGGCTGGGGGGGGGGTATAACTGGTAAAGGGCTATGGTGGGGGCTAGGACTGGAAATGGGCAGATGGGGGTTAGGACTGGAATTGGGCGATTGGCAGGGGGGGTTATGACTGGTAATGGGCTGGGGGGGTTATAACTAGTAATGGGCTATGGTGGGGGCTAGGACTGGAAATGGGCAGATGGGGGTTAGGACTGGAAGTGGGCTATTGGCAGTGGGGGGGTTATGACTGGTAATGGGCAATGGTGGGGGCTAGGACTGGAAATGGGCAGATGGTGGTTAGGACTGGAAGTGGGCTATCGGCAGGGGGGGGGTTATGACTGGTAATGGGCTATGGTGGGGGCTAGACTGGAAATGGGCAGATGGTGGTTAGGACTGGAAGTGGGCTATTGGCAGGGGGGGGTTATGACTGGTAATGGGCTATGGTGGGGGCTTGGACTGAAAAGGGGGTGATGGGGGTTCGTCCGGGTGGGGGGCTGATGGGGGGGTTAGGTCTGGTACTGGCCTATGCGGGGAGGTACGACTGCAATTGGGGTGATGGGGGATACGACTGCAAGTGGGCTATGGGGGGACTAGGACTGGTAATGGGGGGGGGTAAGACTGAAAATGGGGGTGATGGGGGGGTAAGACTGGAAGTGCGCTATGGGGAGGTTAGGACTGGTTATGGGCTATGGGGGGTCTAGGACTGGTAATGGGCTGGGGGGGGTTGCTAGGACTGGAAATGGGCTGAGTGGAAGGGGGGCTTGAACTGCAAATGGCTGATGGGGAGGGGGGCTTGGAATGGAAATGGGCTGTGATGGGAGGCAGCTAGGATTGGAAATGGGCTGATGGGGGGCTAGGATTGGAAATGGGCTGATGGTGAGGCTAGGATAGGACTGGAAATGGACTGATGCAGGGACTAGAAAGGAGCAGATGCTGGGTGGGGCTGGAACTAGAAGGGAGCTGATGTTGGGGGAGGATTAGAATGGGATGGAGCTGGGAAAGTGAACTGGAGAGGGGAAAATATTGTGTCTGGAAGAGAAGACAAATCTACAATGGGCCAGGTATTGGGAGAGTAAGTGGGGATTGAGGATGGAGGGGTAAAAATTGAGTGGATGAAATAGGAATGAGGAAAGAGCAAAAGGAGAAAGATTAGTATGTTAAAGCAGATGTAGAGAGAGAGAATGGAAAAAAACTAGAAGAGAGAAGAAAGGACAAATGGACAGCAGACGATGGAGATAGCAGAAGACACGAAGAAACCAGAAGTGGCTGGAGCAACTGCAACTGAAAAAAAATGCACAAAAGGTAGTAAATATCTCTTTATTTTGAATTTATTAACTGGAATATGTCAGCTCTGGGAAATTTGCATCATTAATGTCTGTGCTTTGGTACAAGAAATTATTTATAGTTTTATTCTACAGTGCTGAGGTATTCTGTGTAATTCCTATTTGACATTGCTACTTGGTCTCTTTTCCCAGTAGGTCATGTATTGTTCTCTGAAATGTATTGATTTAATATTTGCAGTGTTGCCTTTTGATAGGTAGGGTCTGGTGCTTTGTGAGTCCTGGTAGTGCTGTTATGATACGGGGGGTTTGCTATGGGTTCCAAATGGGCAGTGTTAGTAGTAGTTCCTAATGTGCCTGGCGGTTGGCACTGGATTATAGTAATATAGAAATGTTCTAGTCTTTCTTTATCCATGCACTCATTATGCAACATTATGCAAATATTTATGCAAATGAGGCCCCTTATGCAAATGAGGCCCGTGTCTTATGCGGCCCCCGGGTTACTTTACAAGTCCTCATTCGGCCCTCAAAGCAATTTGAGTTTGAGACCCCTGATGTAGAGGTTGTAGATGTTCTTTGGCCTCCGTCAGGAACTTTCCCATGTAAATGGTATAGGGACCTGTCCTGTCTGACAGCTTAAAGGTATTGAAGATGCAGGCACCAAGGCCACATAATGGCTTTCACTCCCTACCAGGAGGTCTGGTGGCATGTGGTTTGTAACGTTTCATTCTCCTCCTAGCACACACAATCATGATGGAGTGATCAAGGAGGTGTCCTTCCTGCACACCAGGTGACGGAGGCACATGTGGAAATGTGGGGAGGTGTTAGGAGGGATCTTCCACATTATCCAACTGACATCATGTAAGGTCTGCTGTAATGGCAGGATGTCAGCCCCATATGGTGTTTGGTGATACAGGTGAGTCTCTGTCTCCATTGGCCTTTGCTCAGATTGTGTTACTGATGATATGGAGACGCGCCCAAAAACATGTGTGTGCAGATCCTGGAAGGACATATCTTGCGTACGGAACATTCTTCCCTAGGCAGAGGCAAGCCTGTCTTGAAGAGGTACATCGTTCCCCTCAGAGTGGTCACAGTCAGCAGACCCCTCAGGGGATTGGATGTCTCCTCTGTCTGGAGGCTAAGTTAAAGTGAGGTTGTGTTAACAATTGGCCATAGTAAGGTAGTGACATTGTACTGGTGTGTGCATATCGGTACACATCAGCACCTTTGTTGCATTTGCCAATGGCGGATAAGCAATTGCTGCAGAAGCCATTGTTGCACTTTGAAGGGTCTGTGGTGGGACAAGGGTCCTGGATGGCACATAGTGAGCTGCCAGATTTCGTTCAATGTACACAATCCTCTGGTCAACCAACACTGACAATGTCTGTGTATGTGTACTGGCCAAAGCCAGGACCCCACAGCATGGTGTAAGGGTCCTTGACTAGGATGAGGCCTACAGAACATCATGAGGCCCCATTGTGGCTTTGGGGGCTCACCACTCCCACTGGGGGTTGTTTGGCCAGAGCGTGCTCCTCAGGGGCACTGGCAATGGAAGTCCACTATTCAAGGGTGCGTACTCTTTCAGGAAAGGAGTGATGTTTGATTGGCTACCTTAACTCCACATGAGGAAGGGGAAGCCCCTGTCAAAATGTGTGTGGCCCAAGCCACATTGTTAGAGAGGAGGGTACCAAGGTTGGCTGCTCTGTCATGCCAGCCACTCTTGGCTACCTTCCCACAGGCCATACATTCAGACATTTTAGCATGTAACCATTATCAATTGCAATACCTGACATGCTTGTCTGTGTCTGAGAACATAGCTGCACATTATCAACATATGCTCTTCAGACCAGGAGTGCTTCTCCATGATTGATATGGGATTAGGGCCTAATGGCGAACCGGGGAGTCCTAAAAAGTGATCCTCACCTTTTGTTGTAATGGTTCTAGTGTGTGGGTGAATGTGAACTAGTAATTGTTGTACTTTGTGGGATATAGTTTAAAATACGGAGACAATGCCAGACAATGCCACAGGTGTGTCACTACAATAGCTGGTTTCCTGCAATACCAGGCACAATGACCTGCTGGATGTGTGGGAAGCCATGACTTGGAAAGAGCCATTTTGCACAGGCAACATCACCACACACAGACACTTTAGGTTGCTTATAATAGCTTTCTAATTGGACACTGGAGACTGTTTGCATGTATCCTCTGTTGGCAATAATGAGAAAGACATGTTAAGCCTACTTCCTGTTTGTTTCAGGCCATTTTTGTTTCCCAGTGCCACCTGCATTCCTAGCTTTGTCTGTGCACATGTGTGCAGTGACACCTATGGGCAGTGTGCTTGGCACCCTCAGCACATCATTGAACTACCCTGTGGCCCCCTTGCATGACATAGCAGGACCATGGCACATTTTGTTTGCCAATGATGGTGTCCATGCTAAGCACACTTACCCAGCATGTGCTCTGTTTCACACATTTGTGTTGTCATGATCTTTGGACATCCTGGGACCCAACCGCAATGGCAACCTGATATCCCACCAATCATTGGCAGAGTATACCAACATGAGACATTGTGTTGGTGGCCCTATTCACCTTGCCAGGGGCCACTACCATGACATTTCACCTTCGACAGGGCCCAGGATATCAATGCTTGAACCACTAGATGCATTGTGTAACGTGTCTCTTATGGGGAACCTGCTGGCTATGTCCAACCTAGTTTGGACACTGTTGCAGAGAGCATTATGTGTGTGTGGGGGTAGGGATTGACCCTGTATGGGCTATATTGTGCTGTTATGTTCCTATGCCCTGGCTCTGCTATGCTGACAACAGGTGTGGTTGGCAACACCATGGACAGGGGCCAAACCACCATAACAGCTTTTGGCACCTGTGCTCATGTGTGGGTTTATATATGTGTTGTCCAACCACACCAGTTGAATGTATCCTTGCAACACGATCAGTGATGTCCATATGTCTCATGGTCTTGGATTTGTATTACGTGGTAAGATGTGGAACCTAAATCTGCATGACAGTATGGGGACATGGACCTGCTACAGGTCATTGTGAGCACATCTCATGGCTCATGGGGATGGGGTGCTGTTACACACATAAACATCTGCACCTAGCATATCATCTGGAGACATCAAAGACATGTGTGATGAGATGTTGACCTCACAGACTATGGGATAGGTGCAACCTACCTGCCATGAACAACCACATTATGTTAATGACATACCCACCATTGCAATCCGGGATCTGGCCCCCCTGGGGATTGGGTGTCCTACCACACATCATCAGCTGCATACACCTTACCAAAAGGGTGACTAACAGGACACATTACGCAGGTCACAGGACTCCTGGGGATAGGGAGAACGCATATAACTTGTTAGGCACACACAACCATATCCCCATGGTACCAGATTACCCACTGTGATGGGCTCCCTGGACTCCAGGGGATAGGAAGGCTAAAGCAAACTGTTTAAGCACACACCACCATATCCCCAGGGTGCCAGATTACCCACTGTGATGGGCTCCCTGGACTCCAGGGGATAAGGAGGCTAAAGCAAACTGTTTAAGCACACACAACCATATCCCCAGGGTGCCAGATTACCCACTGTGATGGGCTCCCTGGACTCCAGGGGATAGGGAGGCTAAAGCAAACTGTTTAAGCACACACAACCATATCCCCATGGTGCCAGATTACCCACTGTGATTGGCTCCCTGGACTCCATGGGATAGGGAGGCTAAAGCAAACTGTTTAAGCACACACCACCATATCTTCAGGGTGAAGGATAGCCCACTGTGATGGCCTCCCTGGACTCCTGGAGATAGGGAGGCTGATTCAAACTGTTTCAGCACACACCACCATATCTCCAGGGTGACAGATAACCCACTGTGATGGCCTCCCTAGACTCCTGGGGATAGGGAGGCTGATTCAAACTGTTTCAGCACACACCACCATATCTCCAGGGTGAAGGATAGCCCACTGTGATGGCCTCCCTGGACTCCTGGAGATAGGAAGGCTGATTCAAACTGTTTCAGCACACACCACCATATCTCCAGGGTGACAGATAACCCACTGTGATGGGCCTCCCTGGACTCCTGGAGATAGGGAGGCTGATTCAAACTGTTTCAGCACACACCACCATATCTCCAGGGTGACAGATAACCCACTGTGATGGCCTCCCTGGACTCCAGGGGATAGGGAGGCTAAAGCAAACTGTTTAAGCACACACCACCATATCTCCAGGGTGAAGGATAGCCCACTGTGATGGCCTCCCTGGACTCCTGGAGATAGGGAGACTGATTCAAACTGTTTAAGCACACACAACCATATCCCCATGGGTGCCAGATTACCCACTGTGATGGGCTCCCTGGACTCCAGGAGATAGGGAGGCTAAAGCAAACTGTTTAAGCACACACAACCATATCCCCATGGTGCCAGATTACCCACTGTGATGGGCTCCCTGGACTCCAGGGGATAGGGAGGCTAAAGCAAACTGTTTAAGCACACACAACCATATCCCCATGGTGCCAGATTACCCACTGTGATGGGCTCCCTGGACTCCAGGGGATAGGGAGGCTAAAGCAAACTGTTTAAGCACACACAACCATATCCCCAGGGTGACAGCTAACCCACTGTGATGGGCTCCCTGGACTCCAGGGGATAGGGTGGATGTATGGAACAGTTTCAGCACACACCACCATATCTCCAGGGTGAAGGATAGCCCACTGTGATGGCCTCCCTGGACTCCTGGAGATAGGGAGGCTGATTCAAACTGTTTCAGCACACACCACCATATCTCCAGGGGGACAGATAACCCACTGTGATGAGCTCTCTGGACTCCTGGGGATGGGGAGGCTGATTCAAACTGTTTCAGCACACACCACCATATCTCCAGGGTGACAGATAACCCACTGTGATGGGCCTCCCTGGACTTAGGCAATTTAATACATCCACCCTATCCCCAGGAGACCAGAGAGCCCATCACAGTGGGCTATCAGTCACCCTGGTGATATGGTTGTGTGTGCTTTAAAAGTTCAATACATTCTCCCTATCCCCAGGAGTCCAGTGAGCCCATCACAGTGGGCTGTCATTCACCCTGGTGATATGGTTGTGTGTGCTTAAACAGTTCAATATATCCTCCCTATCCCCAGGGGTTCTGAGAGCCCATCACAATGGGCTGCCAGTCACCCTGGTGATATGGTTGTGTGTGCCTAACCAGTTCAATACATTCTCCCTATCCCCAGGAGTCCTGTGACCTGCGTAAGGTGTCCTGTCTGTCACCCTTTTGCTATGGTGTATGCAGCTGATGATGTGTGCTAGGACACTCAACCCCCAGGGGGCCAGAGCCCGGATTGCAATGGTGGGTATGTCATTCAGATATTGTGGTAGGTTATGGCAGGTAGGTTGCACTTCTCCCATAGTCTGTGAGGTCACCATCTCATCACACATGTCTTTGATGTATCCAGATGATATGCTAGGTGCAGATGTCGATGTGTGTAAAAGTACCCCATCCCCATGAGCTAGGAGATGTGATCTCAAAGGCCTGTAACAGAGCCATGTCCCCATAACTTTATGCTGAGTTAGGTTACACATTTTCCCACCTGCTACAAATCCAAAACCTTGCAGCAGATGAACAGCACTGATGGTGTTGGAAGGATACAGTCACCTGTTGTGGTTGGACAGCACAGACAAAAACCCCCACATGAGCACAGGTGGCAATAGCCTATTCTGGTGGTTTGGCCCCTGTCCATGGTGTTGCCAACCACACCTGCTGTCAGCATACAAGGCCCAGGTCATAGTCACATAACTACAGAAGATAGCCCATACTGGATCATTCCCACGTCCTTCACGCACAGTATGTTCTCTGCAACAGTGTCAAAACTAGCTTGTACATAGCTAGCAGGTTCCCCATGAGCGACACGTTACACAATGCTTCTAGTGGGTCAAGCATTGCTATCCTGGGCCCTGTAGAAACCCAAATGTCATGGTAGTGGCCCCTGGCAAGGTGAATAGGGCCACCCACACAATGTTTCATGTAGGGACAAAGCACCGACGTTTGGTAGGATATCATGTTGCCATTGGGTTTGGTTCCCAGGATGTGTGTAGATCATGTCAAAACAAATGTATTCAACAGACCAAATTCGGGGTTAGGGGGGTTAGCATGTACACCATCATTGTCATTCAAAATGTGGCATGGTCATGCAATGTCATGCAAGGGGGCCACAGGGTACTGCAATGATGTGTTCAGGGTGCCAGGCACACTGCACATAGGTGTCACTGCACACATGTCCAGAGACACAGCTACGTATGCAGGTGCCACTGGGAACAGAAAATGGCCCAGCACAATCAGGACGTAGTCCTTACATGTGGGTCTCATCAGTACCGACAGAGCCTGTGTGCAAACAGTCTCCAGTGTTCAATAGGAAAGCTATTGTAAGCAACCCACAGCGCCTGTGTGCGGTCATCTTGCCTTTCCCAAATGGCTCTCTCCAGTTCATTGCTTCCCACAGATCCAGCAGGTCATTGTACCTGTCTTTGCAGAAAAAAAGCTATTGTAGTGATACTCCTGTGGCACTGTCTGTCTGTTTCTCTTTATTGTTTGCGGCGCTCCTGCCAGGCCTTGGGGCTAAAGACAGGAGCGGCGGTCTGATGCTTCGTGAGGAAGGAGAGTAACCTGTATCCAGGGAATGCTGGGTATTGTAGTTCCTGCTCCTCTCGCTCCGAAATAAAGAGTTGTAGTTATGGGGTTTCCAGTATATTTATTATAGTAAAGGATATTGTTCCATCACATGGCAAATAAATGCAAACAAAATAGGTGCTTCAAATGCTAACAGGAAAACTTAGGATAAAGGCAACTTAAAGTATAACTGCTGCTTTTCACTTCTAAGCAAATTACTCACTTTTCCCCAAGAGGTCAGTTAGTTTCACTGCAGCCTCTTTCAGTCACTGTTACCTTCACAGTGCTGGGGAAAATCAGGTGCACATAATTAGAGCTTTCTCAGCAAGGTAATACAACAGCTCCGTAGCATTCAATTCACATACGGTAAAAAGCAGTTTCCTTCAGCTTGGCATCTCTACACAGCAGACCGTGCAATCCATGCTCTCACAATCTGGTAAGTCTGTATTATCTTGTGTTAACTCTTCAAGCTGTATGGAATTACTGGCTTCTGGTAACACTGGCTGTCTTCTAGCTTGCAACTCTAAAAACTGCTTAAAACTCTGTAGGAGCAATTCAGCCTGCTGTTTGTGAGATAGGGAATTGCTATCAGCTATACAACTTCCTTCTGGCTAAAGGCTGTTTATTTTCTCCTCTCTTAGATTAATTGTGTCAGAGTAATTGCTAGTCTCTTTTGCTAATGTTTCACACACAGGAGAGTTAGCTTTACGTTCAGCCTGGAAACTTTGTGGCAATTCACTTACTTGTTGCCATGCCGTTCTGACTTCAGATGGCTCCAACGTTCTCCAGCTGTTAGAATGTTTGTTGCTCTCTGGCTCAAACGGTACTTCACAGAATGATTGTTTTCTTTCTTGTGCCTGCCTTGAAGGCTTCCTTTCCCAGGGCTGTGCCTTCCAACGGTTGTCTAATTCAGGGCTAGGTCCTCTCTCCTTGGGACTTCTACTCACTGCCTCTGAATAGAACTTTGCAGGTTTCTTTCCAATGCCAGGTTCCCAAGTATCAGCATACTGTTTTCTGGACTTCCAATCATTCTTCTTCCTCTTCTCCTTCTTTCTCCTCTCCTTCTCCTCATTCCTCTCAATCCCATTCCTCTTCTGACTAGCAAAGCCATACTCTGGTTTAAAACCACGTTCTCTCCTGGTCACGCCCCTTCCAAGGACAGGGTGTGCCCAATCAGGACTGCAGGACTCTTCCCCTGGGCTGGTCTCCATGCTCAGCTCTGTGGAATAGAGTCTCTCTTTCTTCCTTGGTTTCTCAAATAGGCATAAATCCTGCTGAACCTCAGGATTTCCATCCGTTTCCATAGGCTCAGGAGGGCGCTGTTTACCACAGATCCCCCCCCCTTAAGATATCACGGGCTGGCATCTGACCAGAGGCACAGCACGTGATTCTACTCCGGGGTCTGGCGTTGATCTGTGCCCTCTCTACCACTTTCCTGTCTTGCACTACGGTGGCTACCTGAGCTAGGGCTGTTCTATCATGCCAAGGCTTCAAAAGGTTAATATGATACACTTGTTGGCGTCCTTTCTTATTCTTCACGAGATAAGACACTGGACCCACTGGCCGGACCACGGTACAGGGGCCTTTCCATTGGCTCTCAAATTTCGGGTCTGGGCCTGCCACCATCACGATGACCTTGTCTCCCACAGCTAACTGGCGCGGCCATGTGCCTTGGTCATAATAGGCCTTCTGTCGTTGCTGATTGTGTCTTAAATTGACTTCCGCCACTTGTGTGGTGCGGCGTAAGCGACCTTTTAGATCCTTAAGAAATTCCGGTACTCCCACTTCATGTACGTCGGGCTCTACCCACTGTTCCTTCAGGATATCTAATACCCCACGGGGTGATCGACCATACATAAGTTCATATGGCGCTGTCCCTAGGGACGACTGCTTCCTTTCCCTGCAAGCGTAGAGGACGAAGGGTAGCATCGTATCCCAGTTGGCCATATTTCCTTCTAAACTGCGGCGCAGCTTCCTTTTAATCGTCTGATTTTGTCTCTCCACTAGCCCATTGTTTTGTGGATGATAGGCTGAGGTCTTGACATGGCAGATATCAAACGCTTCCCAAACTTGGGCTAAATACTTGGAAAGGAAATTGCTTCCTCTGTCTGTCAGAACTTCGCGAGGGAAGCCCACCTCGCAAAACAGTTTGATCAGTTCAGCCGCCACGGCCTTAGCGGATATATTACGTAGTGGCATGGCCCAAGGAAATCGTGTCGCTTGGTCTATGACCACTAAAATATATTGAAATCCCCTCGTGTCTTTATTAAAGGACCAACAATGTCCATAGCCATTCTATGGATGGGTTCTGTAATGACCGGGGTTGATATCATTGGCACTTCTTTTGGGTGGATGGCAGAGACGCGCTGGCATGTTGGACAGGCTTCACAGAACCTTGCTGTTTCTTTGAAAACACCCGGCCAATAGAACCTTGCCAGGATCTGATCCAACGTACTTCGGATGCCCTTGTGTCCTCCAACCGGATGGTCGTGGGCCAGCCTCAAAACCAAGTTTTTGAAGGTTGCAGGCACCACCACCTGTTTGCGCGTATCGCCCGTATAGGGATCCTTGCTCTCTCTGTACAAAATACCGGTGTCCAGAAAAAACCTAGGTAGGGTATCCCTATCACTGTGGGCCCATTTAAATGCCTGACTTAAGGCAGGGTCGTCCAGTTGTTCGTTGGGGAACGTTGGAAATTTCCCAACTAGTTCTTCAGGCACCCAGGACAATTCCTGGCCAGCCTGAGTTTCTGCCCTATGCTGAGAATGTTCTTGTCTACCATTACGCTTCTGCTCTTTTGTTTTCTTCACCTTCTCTTCTGGTGCGGCTATTAAATCCTCATGGGAAGGAAGACTTCTAAATGCCTCATCAGTAGGGTCTTCTCCCTTCTCTGAGTCCTTAGCTTGGGCTCTTGTAGCTACCAGAGCTCCCTTAGGGGTTAGGCCTTGTCTCATTTCTCTATAAAAATAGGGCCAATCCCTTCCTAAAACCATAGGGTTTGGTAGCTTGGGTATCACTGCGATGGGAATTTTCTTAAGCACACCTAGCGCTTTCACCTGAAGGTTGTATACAGGGTATAGTGATGCACCTCCATGTACACAGCGGATCTTCACATTACGAACAGGCTGAATTGCTACCCCTGATGCTTGGATTTGCTGCCACAGCGCCTTGGAGAGCATTGTCTGCTCCGCGCCAGAATCCAATAACGCGGTAGTAGCAATTCCCTGCACCTCTACCTCAATGAGAAATCCTTCTCGGGTTTTTTGTGCACTTTCTGCTACTAAGGCAGTCTTAAAACAATTCTTCTGTATATGCCCTTCTCGCCCACATTTAAAACATTTCCTGGGCGGAAACCTAGCTTTCACAGTTGGCATACACATTTTGCTTGCTTCATTCTGAAATTTCCACTTCCTTTCTGACTCAGGTATTGCTGCCCCCTTTAAATCACTACTGCTTTCATGAGCCATTACCTTGGCCTGCAAGAAGCGTTCTGTGAGGTCTACTGCCTCCTGTGGGGTTTTGCAGCTTTGCAGAATCAGGAAGGTTTTTATTTCATTGGGTACAGCATTCATGCATTGCTCTACAATTAAGCTTTCCAATATAGACTCTTTAGTCCTATTCTCTGGATTGAGCCATTTATTTAACAACATGCTTATCCTGTATACTAAGGCTTTCGATGTCTCACCCTGTTTTAATTTAACCGCTCGCAGGAGATTATGGTAGGCTAGCGGTGTAAGGCCTAGCCTTTCCCGGACCGCTCATTTCACCTCCTCATAATTTCCGGCAAGGTCGGGTGGCATGCTCCTATAGGCAGCCATTGCTTCTCCAGTAAGGGAAGCTGCAAATCTGATGGCCCAACACTCTTTTGGCCATGCACTTAACTGTGCCACTCTTTCAAAACACTCAATAAAATTGTCAACATCCTCATTGTCCTTTAACTGGCCAAAATTAAACATAGTTCCTGCATTTAGACTATGTGCAGCTGTAGCAGAAAAACCTGGGGGAACAGATGGTTTCTCCTGTAGCGTCTTCTGCTCAGCTACCCATGCTTGTAGCATGTCCAGTAGGGGTCGCTGCTGAGCCTGCAGGGCAGCAGCACTCTTTTCCTGGAACTCTAGACTCAAGTCTCGCTGTCTCTCGAGTTGAGTGGCCATCCATTTAAATACCTCTGCTGGATCCAGAGACATCTTTAGTTCCTGTGAATACAAACAGACAGAAAAAAAAACCAAGTGCGGTACCTCACACTTTTAAAAAAAAAAAAAGTTTCCTTTTTTTTTTTTTTTTTCAACTAGCTGGCAAACACTCTCAGCCCTGTATCCTTATCCTTTCCCAGGTGGACACTTATTACCTGGCTCAGGTGTTGCGTCACGCTTTCACAACCTCGTTGCAGCTGACACTCCGATGCTGGGACTCCTTCCTTCCTTTCAGGATGGTCTGCACTCGGGGTCTTTCTTGCAGTTGCTTTTCTGTAGTTTTCTGCGCGGCACCTTGCACATGCGTGGAAAATCCTGCCAACTACGCCACTTGTGGCGCTCCTGCCCGGCCTTGGGGCTAAAGACAGGAGCGGCGGTCTGATGCTTCGTGAGGAAGGAGAGTAACCTGTATCCAGGGAATGCTGGGTATTGTAGTTCCTGCTCCTCTCGCTCCGAAATAAAGAGTTGTAGTTATGGGGTTTCCAGTATATTTATTATAGTAAAGGATATTGTTCCATCACATGGCAAATAAATGCAAACAAAATAGGTGCTTCAAATGCTAACAGGAAAACTTAGGATAAAGGCAACTTAAAGTATAACTGCTGCTTTTCACTTCTAAGCAAATTACTCACTTTTCCCCAAGAGGTCAGTTAGTTTCACTGCAGCCTCTTTCAGTCACTGTTACCTTCACAGTGCTGGGGAAAATCAGGTGCACATAATTAGAGCTTTCTCAGCAAGGCAATACAACAGCTCCGTAGCATTCAATTCACATACGGTAAAAAGCAGTTTCCTTCAGCTTGGCATCTCTACACAGCAGACCGTGCAATCCATGCTCTCACAATCTGGTAAGTCTGTATTATCTTGTGTTAACTCTTCAAGCTGTATGGAATTACTGGCTTCTGGTAACACTGGCTGTCTTCTAGCTTGCAACTCTAAAAACTGCTTAAAACTCTGTAGGAGCAATTCAGCCTGCTGTTTGTGAGATAGGGAATTGCTATCAGCTATACAACTTCCTTCTGGCTTAAGGCTGTTTATTTTCTCCTCTCTTAGATTAATTGTGTCAGAGTAATTGCTAGTCTCTTTTGCTAATGTTTCACACACAGGAGAGTTAGCTTTATGTTCAGCCTGGAAACTTTGTGGCAATTCACTTACTTGTTGCCATGCCGTTCTGACTTCAGATGGCTCCAACGTTCTCCAGCTGTTAGAATGTTTGTTGCTCTCTGGCTCAAACGGTACTTCACAGAATGATTGTTTTCTTTCTTGTGCCTGCCTTGAAGGCTTCCTTTCCCAGGGCTGTGCCTTCCAACGGTTGTCTAATTCAGGGCTAGGTCCTCTCTCCTTGGGACTTCTACTCACTGCCTCTGAATAGAACTTTGCAGGTTTCTTTCCAATGCCAGGTTCCCAAGTATCAGCATACTGTTTTCTGGACTTCCAATCATTCTTCCTCTTCTCCTTCTTTCTCCTCTCCTTCTCCTCATTCCTCTCAATCCCATTCCTCTTCTGACTAGCAAAGCCATACTCTGGTTTAAAACCACGTTCTCTCCTGGTCACGCCCCTTCCAAGGACAGGGTGTGCCCAATCAGGACTGCAGGACTCTTCCCCTGGGCTGGTCTCCATGCTCAGCTCTGTGGAATAGAGTCTCTCTTTCTTCCTTGGTTTCTCAAATAGGCATAAATCCTGCTGAACCTCAGGATTTCCATCCGTTTCCATAGGCTCAGGAGGGCGCTGTTCACCACATGTTACAAATATTCGTCAAAGTATAAATTCCAAAAGGTCAAAATCACCAACACAATGGAACCTTTGTGAAAAAAAAAACCCACTTTGTAGGACTACCCCCGGTTTGCCATTAGACCCTGATGCCACATCAACCATGGAAAAGCACTCCTGGGCTGCAGAACATATGTTGATAATGTGCAGGTATCGTCTCAGTCACTGACAACCATGATTGCTATTGAAATTGCTAATGGCTAGATCAATAAATGTCTGAATGTATGGTCTGAGGGATGTTAGCCAAGAGTGGTTGGCAGGACAGAGCAGCCAACCTCGGTACCCTCTTCCCCACCAACGTGCCCTTGGACCCAGACTTGTCGTCAAGGCCATACTATTCCTCCCGTGCATCTCAGGTAACCAAACACAAATCTTTCCGTTCCAGAAAGGGAAATATCCCTCTTGAAAATTGGACTGTCACTGGCATTGCCCTTGAGGAGCACGCTCCGGGCAAACAACCCCAGTGTCAGTCCCTAGCCCCCAAAGCCACTACATGATGTTCTAGAACCCTCATCCTGGTCCAAAACACCTGTTCCATGCTCTGGGCTCCTGGCTTTGGCCAGTACTCATACACAGACATCATCATTGTTGTTTGACCAGAGGAATGTGGCCATTGAACACAATCTGGCAGGTCACCATGTGGCATCCAGGACCCTGGTTCCACCACAGACCCTGCAAAGTGCAACAACAGTTGGTGCAGCAATTGCATGAGCGGCATTGGCAAATGCACCATGGGTGCTGCTAAGTACTGGTATCCACACACCGATACCATGTCACTACGATACTGTGGCCAATTGGTACCAAGACTTCACTTTACCTGAGTCTCCATAAAGAGGATACATCCAGTCTCCTGAGGGGTCTGATGACTGTGACAGCTCAGAGGGTAACGATGTACCTCTCAAGGACAAGCCTGCCTCTCCCAAGAGGAGAATGTCCCCTACAAAAGATATGTCCTTCCTGGATCTCCACACACATGTAGTTGGGAGCCTCTCCATGTCATTAGTAACACAATGTGAGCACAGGCCACGGGATACATAGATTCACCAATATCAACAAATTCCATAGGGGCCAGACATTCTGCCACTACAGCAGATCTTACGGAATCTCCTTTTGAGAATGTGGAAGATTCCTCCTACCTCCTACCACCTCTGCACATTCCCACATGTGCCGCTGTCACCTGGTCTGCAGGAAGGACACCTCCCTAATCACTCCATCATGGTTGAGTGTGTTAGGAGGAGAATTAAACGTTACAAACAATATGCCACCAAACCTTCTGTTAGGGGGTGTAATACTTTAGTTGTCTGTGGTCGCTGTGTCGTCCATACATTCAAGCTGTCAGACAAGACAGGTGCCTATATCTTGTACATGGGAATGTTCCTGATGGAGGTCAAACAAGATATACTATTGTTAACTCCACATCTCTCACATCACAGAGGCCACCACTAAAAAGCACCTGTCAAGCATGCCTAGAAAATTTCAAATGTTGTGCACAGGGCAGCTTCTGACTGTGTGTCATGGAAAGGCAGAGTCTCTGCCATTGCTATTGGGGCAAGGACATCTGGCTGGCTGCAAGCCTCTCACCTGCAACACTGGGTACAGGTTAACTGGTCAACATCCCCTGTAGTTTTGAAAAATGTATTTATATAAGCAAGCAGGACAATTTGACCTTAACAAACCCTTCAAATATTGTAGATCCTGCAAAGATGAGAGTTTTAGAAAAGCACTTCCCCTACAAAAATAAATGATAAGACAGTCCTATGCTCATTACGTAAAACCTGCAGTACAAGCTGCTAGAAAGGGTCAACAAGCTACTATGCAAAGAAAGCCAACAGCTTGTTAGCCTCAGCAGACCCAGCAGCCTCAGCCCCCACAGTGCTTTTGCCTCTGTGATGGAGTACCTGCCCTTCCTGGCCCTCCAGGAAAATAAACTGTCCACAATCACAAGAAGATTATGACACCTCATCCACAGATGGAGGCAGATAACATCACAACCCTGGACTGTGTCCATCATAGAAGAGGGTAGAGGTGTCATGCACATAGCCGCCCGCCTCCAACAATAGTGGGGCCATTCAGTTTGCAAACTTGACCTCACATAATTCCAAAGCTAACACATCGTCTACCTCAAAGAGCAATGGAAGAGGTATCTCATCCCTAACATGGTGCTGGCTTTTCACCCCACAATATTCTCAAACCTACGGAAGAACGAGGTCACAGACACATCTGACATCTCAGAGAACTGAACCAGTTTCTGTTCCTGATGACATTCCTAATGACCTTGCGAGGAAACATAATTCATAACCAACACAAGCAGATATGCCTGTATTGTTTAGATCACATTGATGCGTACACACATCTTCTCTGCCCACAAGCTCACCGAAGGTTCCGTTGGTCCCCCCATCAAGGAAACCACTATCTCAAAAATGTTTTCCCCACATCCGTGCCTCAGCACCCACAGTATTCACAAAGTGCATGTCTGTGTTTGCTGGTTTGGTCTGTACCAGGGGATTATTCCGGTGGCCCTACGTGGACGACTGCCACATCCAGCCACAGTCACAAACACATGTCCAGGCCTCTCTCCCTTACACAATGCTTGGACTCCAATATGTAGGCCCAATCAGCTATCTGGTGGGATCTTGTCTGGCTCCTACCTGAACCCTGGAGCTCATAGGTGCAAGGCTAGATACCAGACTAACAAAGACCTACCTGACTCAGCCTCACTGTCCTCGCATTGTGCAACGTTTTGGGACAAAAATACAACAAGCGCATCTCTCACCTCGAGAGATGCATCAGCTGCTGGGTCACATGGCATCGACGGTGCATGTGGTTCCCTACGTGTGCCTCCACATGAGACCAGCCCAGTGGGCACACTCTCTTCCTAGTGGACGCAAGCAACAGGCTGTCTATCAGATGTGACAGTAAATGGAAACCCCATACCCTGTGCCTGGAATGGTGGTGGACAGCACAAACACTGATGGAGGGCACACCTTTCCAGCAAACCCCTCCTCAGATCCCATTAACAACAGATGTGTCTAAAGTGGGCTGTGCTGCACATGTTCTGGACACCTCCATCCAAGGCACCTGCATATGTCACGAGAGTCAGTTCCACAGCAATCTGTTTGAGCTCTGAGCAATTTGCCTGGATATTTATGTCCGCCATTCCCTTCTACAGGCCAATGGGATACTACTTTGCGCCGACAATTCATGTAGCTATGGTCTAAGTAAACTAACAAAGAGGAAAGACCTCTGTGTCACTTTGTAACGAAGCTCCTCAACTGTGGGTGTTTGCAAAACAGCAGCAGATCTATTTCCTGGCAGTCTATTTCCCTGGCAAGCAGAACTCTTATCCATACAAACTCTGTTGTATTGTGCTGCTGCACACATGTTCTGTAAACATTTACCTACTCTGTTGAGTAGTGCAACTCTGGGCAACTCAAGAGTCATACATCTTTGCACGTCCATCATATGCAAAACCTACCCGGTTCTATACACCTTTCCCAGCTCAGAGCTATTAAGCGAGGGATGCTGTCCTCCTCAACTGGGGGCAGTAACTCCTATATGGCTGACATCCCATTGCCTTGTCTGCATAGACCCCATTGCAACCCCTGAGGGACAGAGGCTACATGATCATCATAGGCCCACGCTGGCAACAACAGGTGTGGTACCCTCTGATACCACATATGACCCAGGTTTAACCCCTCTATGTGGGGTTAGCTCCAGACTTACTGTCGCAGGAGGAGGGGAATGTATGGCATACTAAGCACCCCAGAGACTGTCTACTGATGGCTAGAACTGCTTTGCCCCTCCCCTCAGTCAGAAAGTGCATGATGTCCGTTGTGCTTCCAGGAACCTTCCACAAGGCAATCCTGTGCCATCAGGTGGATGTGACATTTCATTTGCTGCTAACAAAAGGCCTGGAACCCCTTTTGTCATCCGTATGGAAACATGTTTTTGACATACGCCATTACTCATCAAACAATGGTCTCCAAACAGAGTGAGTCCGAGTCCATTGAAGTGGCATTGCTGCTCCTTCAGAACCCCTCACTAGTCAACTGATGTCATCCCATCCTCTCATATCCGGAATCATGAGAGGCCTGCATCCTGCAAGACCTGGACTTACACCACCTCCAGAGGCATGGGATCCCAATCTGTTGCCAGGGCAGCGTATGCCGCCGCACTCTGAGCCCTTAGAGACTACATCCTTAAGGTTTCTGACCTTAGAAGTAAAATACCATCTTGCAATCACATCAGCAAGTCGTATTAGTGAATCCCCATCTCCAGTGCCTTATGCACCCCACACAACATTTCACCATGAGCATGTCATGCTACGGACACATCCACACATCTTGCCTAAGGTGGATTCCTTCTTTCATTTGAAACATGATTTGTAGTTATCTGTAGTCTTTCAACAGTTGCATGCTGCAAATGCAGAGAGGACGCTTCATACCTTGGACTGTGAATGAGCTGTGGCTTCCCATCTGCAGAGGACCCAGCAACAGCGAAAGTCCCCTCAACTATTCAGACTCTCGGATTGTTTGAATTTGGGTACATTAGTGTCACAAATATATCTAACCAACTGGACTACTGGTGGAAGCTCCTTACACAGAAAGTCCACTAAGACTGCTGACAGCTCCATCAAGTCACGGAGAGCACTATAAAGTCTTCCAGATCTGTCATACACATATTATCATTATGCAAGTTCATCCTACCATTCTATACTAATGTCATATTCTGACTGATGTGGAAAACCCTCAGTAATATTTCACTGTGTTTGTCTCTTTCTTCTTTGATGATGTCATTGTGGATACTTAACGTCACCGAATCACTGAGTTTGTTATCCAGAGAAGACAAATAAAGGTGCATGTTAATTAAATATCAGCGCAGCACCCATGTTATTCCTTTGGGCATAGTTGCAAATAGCACACACTAATGTTTAGTAATCATGTTCCTCTCTTTAATCTGTTTCTTGTTAGCAAATCATAACAAAGTTATTAGACAGGAGTAATCACACATTACAGATAATATTTTCACTAAAACAGAAGTATGGAGGACACTGTATAAAGGAATAGGTTCTGGAGCAGAGTGCGCGTTCAAGAGTATCATTGTCAAGATCTTCTTTGTATGCTTTTGAGGGTAAGTTCATAACACGATGCTCATGTGAAATGTCTTAAAAAGTATACATTGTATGTCTGTTTTATAAGGTGGTAGTTAAAGCAGGTCTGCTATGAAAAATAATTCAACTAAAGTATTCCAGAGAACACAAAAGACTTATGCATACAGACGAAATTTGGTGGTGCTTACAGGGCCCAGTCCTGTAATGTAACAAAAATATGCCTGAAAATAAAAACACTTTCCGAAAATATACACTACAAAATCAGTCACCCAAAGCATGAGGAAGAAAAACTTATGTTAAATAGTTGCCTGTGCCAAAGTATATAACTTGGCCATTTTGGGTTGTTGCTTCTGTTAATTCATTGAGACATGGGATACAACTCTTTGTGATATGTTAGTAGTAAAGAATGGCATTTTATTGTTTTATGGGTTATTTTACAAAATTGAAACATTGCTCACTGCTGATGAATATTACCACCTAAATTTGTACTTGAGCCAATAGAGAGTGAAGTGATTTGCCCAGTGGCGCACCCACGGAGGAGACAGGGGTGGACCACAGCCCCTGGATGCTGGTGTGAGGAGAGTAATGGAGGCACTGAAAAGGGGTAAGCCACACTGGGCCTGGCAGACCTGCTCAAATTTAAACCCCCTCCCTTCTTCCTGCCACCATGGCCCATCATAAGACTGAACCGGTGGCAGCAAAATCAGCGGAGGTAACTACTGAAAGGGGATGAGCAGCAGTGAACCTACAGCTTTATGTTCTCCCAGGCCTTGCTGTGTCCAGTCCCTATGGCAACAGGAAATAGCATCAGTGGAGGTGTGAGCCAGCAAGACTTCAGAGAGAACACGAGCTGTAAGATCTGTAGCACTCGTTTCCTTTTAAGTAGTGCAAGCTCCAGGGAGATTCTGGATCAAAGGGGGGGGGGAGTGGCAGGGAAGTGAAAGGGGAGATGCTAGACCATGGAGTGAAAAAGGGAAAGGGAGATGAAGTGGGGGTGAATAAGGGTGGTGGCGGGAAGTGAGAGAAGAAGGAGAACAGGGAGATGCTGGATCATGGAGTGGGATGGGGTGGAACTAGGGGTGGGAAGGGAACAGAATGGGGAGATGCTGGATCATGGGGAGAACAGGGAAAAGAAAGGGCAGATAGGGAGTAGGGGGAAGAAGGAAAAGAACAGGCAAATGCTGGACTATTGAGTGGGGTGGAGATGGGAGAGGGAGAAGGAAGAGAATTGGGAGATGTTGGACCATAGTTGGGGAGGGGGGAGTGTAGATGCTGGAACATGGAGTAGAATAGGGTAAGGGAGAGGGAAGAGAATAGGGACATGCTAGACCATGGGGGAAGGGGTGGAAAATAGGGAGATAGAGGGGAGATGTTTGACATGGGTGGAGGGAAGAATAGAGCAACAGAGGGCAGATGCAGAGCGTGGGAGAAGGGTGCTGATGTTGGCAGACATATTGGAGCATTTTACTAAAGGGCGCTATGGTGTTGTGCCTAACTCGGCAAATGTGCTAAAATGATGGCACATTAGTTGTAACACCGCTGCATTAACTGTCAGGTGCATGGAAAGCAGTTCCCTGACGGTTAATACAAAGCCCTGTCCCATAGTGTGTGCAGTGTTAGCATGGGTACACCTACCGCCTCCTACTGAGGTTGCGTTAGTTGATCCCTTGCTAATGCAGTTAACACATGGAATGAGTCCCACCCTAACAGCACAGAGTGCACCACTCCCGCTCTCCACCCCATCCCCACCTACTCACGCCCTCTACAGACATTGGACAGTTAGCGCGGAAAGTGTCACATTCTGTTTTGTCCCCACTCTAGCTGGCGACATATGTCTGAATGTGCATTCAGCATGCACCAGAGCACATCTTGCCAGCTACCACTCTTTAGTAAAAGGGTCCCATTGTGCTTAAGTTTCAGTGGTTATGAGCTTTTTTTTCCCCGCACTTATTTTTGTAAATTATTATAAATTATTTTTAAAATTTGACACACAGGAGCTATATCCAATAGCAAAATGACTATTTATGATTTCAAAAGTTGTTGAAAACTCATCTGTTCTCATGATAAAAAAACAGTTAACTTTTGAATTTAAACTTTTAATTTGTGGGAGTACCATAATGGTTTATTTTTGTTAATATTTTGTATGTTTTAATATTGTGTATATTATCAATGTTATGATAGGAAGAAAATAAATATGAAGAAATGAAAGAGTTGAAAAAGAAAGATCATTGTCAGAGACTGATGTGGAGGAGGAAGGAAGAAGGTAGCAGGTGAACTAGAAAAGAGAGAGAAAAAGTGGGAAAGAGAATTAACAGAAGACAAACAGAGGAAAGCAGAAAACAGAGACTTGGACAAACACAACTGGGAAAATTAAAATTTCCAGACAACAATAGTAGAAAAATGTAAGGCTCACAGCCTTTTCTTTTAGCTGGATTAATTATCCAAAACATAAAGACATCAGAGATACATATTTCTCAAAGTTGACATATTTCAAAATACTAAATTAAAAATTTAAAAAAAAAGTCAAACAACCTAAAGAAATTATTTTAAAAATTATATACACATTGCGGTTTGACATTTTGTATGAAGGTGTGATTGTCTTTGCATTTTGCTCTATACAGGAGAACATAAGATATGCCATACTGGGTCAAATAAAGGTCCATCAAACCCAGTATCCTGTTTCCAACAGTGGCCAATCCAGGTCACAAGTATCTGTCAGGTTCCCAAAAAGTAGACAGATTTCATGATGCCTTGTCTATACCTCCCAGTCTTATACTACATGCAGAATCTGACTTCGTGGGGTTCCAGTTCCGTTTTTGACTGCATATTTCTATTTCTATTTAGGCCCCCTGTTCTGTATTTGTTGAGGGTCTTCCTGTTCTGTGACCAAGGGGAGAGATTTGGTAGCAGGCGGTTTCTGTATAGAGATTTGTAGCAGTCCTCCTTTTTCTGTTCTCCCAGTAAGAAATATATTGCCATTCTGGGACCTGGTATATTACTTATAGTGTTGCCTTTTCATAAGAGGGAGGAGTGGCCTAGAGGTTGGGGTAAGTTACCTCAGGCTGTAAGGTCAGGGGTTCAAATCCCACCAGAGGACAGCAACCTTGGGCTGGAAGGACTGAGGTTTCTAGTCCCACAGGTGCTCTTTGTGGTCTTGGGCAAACCACTTAGCCCTCCATTGCCCATGTTCCCTGTAAAATAGTTATCACCAAGTTATAATGCTTTGTTCAATGTAAACCACCTTGATATCATGAAAGGCAGTATATAAGAAATGTTAAATAAATAAAAATAGGTAAGGATGGTGCTTTTAGGGTTTGGCTCTGAGTTGTCTTTTTGCAGGGTTTTGTATGTGGTGGCTGGCATGGGAGGAAAATTGTGTTGCTGTTATTGAGATGACATCAAAATGAATATTCATTTAAAATTTTACAGTATGGACTTCCAGTAACATCATGGAGCTCATGACCTATTCCTGCAGTTTTTGCAAGAATTAAAGTGTTCCTCTATCAAAACAGTGGAAGGGAGGCAGGCACCTACCTGTGAGAAAGAAGTTAGCGGGTTTTCAATCTGCTTATGTGCGAAAGGAGCTGATGGCAGTGGCTGAATCGGGAGGCTCCGAAGATGGTGCTGAGCCAGGGAGCTCGGAGGAGGAGGATGCGATGACTATCGAATCGCAGGAGTGGAGGTTGATGAAAGCATGGCTGAAAGTGTTTTAGGTTAAAATGCAGGCGGAGTTGAAAGGGATGAGAAAAGATTTGAAAGACACCCTGTTAATGATCCAGAAAGAGGTGGGCTGTATAGGGCAGCGTGTTGAGGATATGGAAGGGCACATGGAGCAATGTGAAGAGGAGCTGAAAGAAATGGCAGCCGAGCAAGGTAAAATAAAGGCCCAACAAGAGGAGGTACAGGAGAAATTAGAGGCGATGGAGAACAGAGCGCAGCGGAATAACCTACGCATCCGAGGGGTGCCGGAAGGTGAAGCCGCTAAAGACTGTGTGCAGTTAGTACAGCGATTGTGTACACATATTTTTCGCATGGAAGAAGAAGGGGAGAGTCCAGTAGTAACAGTGGGAGTGGAGAGAGCGCAGAGGAGTTTGGGCCCACAGCGGGAGAAACAGACGAGAGACATCATTGTTTGCATGAGCAGCTTCCCTCTTAAAGAGCAAGTGTTAAATGTAGCGCGGAAGTATGGAAGAATTGCCTGGGAAGGCAATGAAGTGGAATTATTTAATGATTTGTCCCAAGGAACGCTAGAGCGGAGGAGAAATCTGAAAGAGATTACAGCCTATCTGCGGGGGAAAGGTCTGCGATATCGCTGGATGTTTCCTTTTGGTCTGTTGATTTCGGTGAACGGCGTGTCCCAGAAGGTGAAATTGGCTGATGAAGCGTGGTCGGTGCTGAGAGAGCTGGGGTGTGAGAACCTTCCAATAGCAGCAGAGAGAGATCGGAGAACACAAACTAAAACTGTGGGTGGCAAATTGCACGCTAGTTCTCAATGGCAGCAAGTGGGAGAGAAAGGAAAGAGGCTGAAGAGGCTGTCACAGGAACGGAAGAAGACGCAAATGGAGGAGGACTCCTGAGAAGGCTGGCTGATGGTGGAGTGTGCAGGAGCAGCCATGGTGCCCAGGGCAGTAGAGCCCAGGTGATCACTGGATGGTGGACACTGTACTGGGGAGAGGGGTGAAGGGGGGAGGAGAGAGGGCAAGGGTGTGGTGGATGGTAATGAGGGTGATGGGGTGACTGGATTGGGTTAGGAGAAGGTGGAGTTTAGTAGGGGGTATTGAGGTAGTAGGGGGGGATATGGGAAGCGGGTCCTAGGTGTAAGGGGGTGAAAAAGTAATGGGATAAGACATGTCACACATGGAAAGAAAGTAGGGGAAGGAGGAGGGTAAAAGGATGGGAAGGGGAGTAGGTCAGAGAGGGGAGGGGAGGAGGGATGGAGGAGGAGGGTGGGAGGGGTGGGGGTCGGGGGGGAGCTGGGCATCTCATAGGGAGGAGTGGCCTAGTGGTTGGGGCAAGGTACCACAGGCCAGAAGGTTGGTGGTTCAAATCCCACTAGAGGACAGCAACCTTGGGCTGGAAGGACTGGGGTTTCTAGTCCCACAGGTGCTCCTTGTGGTCTTGGGCAAGCCACTTAACCCTTCATTGCCCATGTTCCGTGTTAGTGTATGTGTCTCATATCCCCTCATGTTAAATGTATCCCCCAATTGTGTTGTGACCACTTTGATTGAAGGATAAGGAGGTATACAAAACTGTCTAAATAAATAAATAGCAGGGAAGGGAGGAAGAGGAGATATGAGTAATGATTCAGATTGGATCTATAAATGTTAAGGGGTTGAATTCCCTGACTAAGCATAGTCTGTTGTACAGGGAGGTGGAGAAGAAGTAATGGGATGTGGTATTAATTCAAGAAACACACTTGAGGAGAGTTGATGTGGGGCAGATGGGGAATAGACACTTTCAGGATCAATTTTACTCTTGTGATAAAGATGGGGAAAGAAGGGTGGGGTAGCTTTGTTGGTGAGGGTAAGGTGTGGAATTCAGGTGATGGGTAGCTTTAAGGATCTGGATGGGAGAGTGGTGGGGATAAAAGGGAGGCTGGGGACTGAAGATATAGTTATAGTGTCGGTGTATGGGCCAAACGGCAATCAAGTGGCTTTCTGGAAAGGGGTACGGAAATTATTGGAGGGGGTAAGGCAAGGGAAACTCATTATGGGGAGGAGACTTTAATATCGTATTATTCCCTGGGGTAGATAGGGACCGGGAGGGGCGGATGGCAGGAGGAGAAACAGACAAGGTTTAAAGCAATTAATGAAACAATATAATTTGGCTGACTCTTGGAGAGAGCTAAATCCTATGGGGAGAGAATACACATTCTTTTCAGCACAACATCACAGTTGGAGTAGGATTGATATGCTCCTGCTGAATAAGGAATGGATGATGGCAGTTCATGAGGGGGGCCTTGTACCGATAGGGTGGTTTGATTATAGTGCAGTAGAAGTGAGAGACAGACGGCAGAAACAGGGGGGGTTGATATTTTGGAGATTAAATGAGAGTTTATTAAAAAGTAAGGAGGTGGTGGAGGATGTACGGAGGACGATAAAGGAATATCTTTTCTTTAATGACAATGGGGAGGTGACTGTGGTGACTTTGTGGGAAGGGTTGAAAGCCTTGATAAGAGGGAGGTTTATTATGTGGGGAGCGAGGAAGAAAAGGGCTAGAGTGGAGAAGGAGGAGTGGTTGGGTATAGTGCTTAAGGAGGCAGAGGAGAGATATCGGAAGTTGGGGGTGAAGGGGGATAGGGAGGAGGTGGAGAGGGTGAGGATGGAGTTGCAAGCCTTGCAGGTAGAGCTAGTAGCTTTTGCATTGAGGAGCGTAAAGCAGGTGTACTATGAGTACGGGGATAAGCCGGGTAGATTGTTAGCTCGTAGACTTCGGCAGCAAAGAGTGGCGTCAATGATTTATCAGATCAAAGGGAAGGGAGGGGGGACGTGTAGGGGGGATGAGGACATTAGAGAGAGATTTATGGAGTATTATCAGGATTTCTATAAGAGGATGGATGGGATTGGGGAGGCGGAGATTTTAGGGTATTTAGAAGGGATAAATTTAGTTGCATTGCCGGAGGAAGCTCAAGCCGAAATGGAAGGGTGTATTACGGGGGAGGAAATAGGGATGGTGGTGCAGGGGATGGTGGGAGGGAAGGCTCCCGGGTTAGATGGGCTTCCGGGAAGCTTTTATAAGGTATTTTTGGGGGAAGTAGGGGGAATCCTGGGTAGGGTATTCAATGGAGTACTGGAAGGGGGGGGGGGGGGAACTGTCTTCGGAAATGTTAACTGCAGGGATCACTGTCTTGCCGAAGCCGGGGAAAGATCCATTAAATTGTAGTTCTTATTGCCCTATCTCTCTTCTCAATGTTTATGTTAAAATCCTGGCAAAGATTCTAGCGGGACGGTTATCATCATGGTTACCGGGGATAATAAAGGATAACCAAGCAGGGTTCATTATGGGAAGACAGGCAGCTAATAATATTAAAAGGGCGGTAGGGGTGGTGCGGGAGGCGAGGCAGGAACAGGAGGATTTGTTATTGATATCAATAGATGCCGAGAAGGCCTTTGACAGGGTACACTGGGAGTTCTTAATGAAGGTGCTGGGGAAAATGGGCTGTGGACCAAATTTTGAGAAAAGGGGGCACGGATTGTATGAAGGCCTATGGGCACGGGTTAAAATTAATGGGAGGTATTGTCGGGATTTTGGTTTGGGGCGGGGGACCAGACAGGGGTGCCCACTGTCGCCACTGTTGTTTGCAATGGTGGTGGAGCCGCTAGCTGAGAGAATAAGGATGAACGAGAAGATAAAGGGGAGGGAGGTGTCATAAGATATCATTATATGCTGATGATATTCTTTTATATATCAGTAAGCCTCAGCAGTCATTACCCGAGGTGATGAGGGAGGTGGGAAAGTTCAGTGCGGTGTCAAGGTTTAAAATGAATGTAGATAAGACAGAAGTGATGAAGGTGCATATGAGCAGAGAGCACCGGATATTAAAAGAAGGGGGAGTAAAGCCTTTCTGGAGTTGAGAGAGCGTACTTTAGCACTGGGAGCTACTTTCTTTTTAAAGTTCCCGTGCAAGTGCCTAGTGGAGCATCGGGGGAAACGATATGGGTTTGTGGATCCTGTTCATTTGGCTGTTTTTTTTAAAAAATCATGAGTCTCATGTCGATGAAGGGATAGTAATTAAGGTATAGATTGAATTGTGGGTCTGGGTATGGTTTCTTTTCTTATATTGATGTGTGATTACTCCACTCCTCCCTATAATGTGGACTGTTATATTGTGAAGTGCTTGGCTTTGTATTTTCTTATTTTATGTTGTTTCCTATATTACTTGTTACTTATTTGTATGAATAAGTTTGAAAATCAATAAAATATAAATTAAAAAAAAAAAAAAAAAAAAAAAAAAAAGAAGGGGGAGTGGGTTCTCAGTGATGACCCCATGGAGAGGGTGGAGAGCCTTTCAATCAGGATGGGAAGGAGGTCAGTTTGATGCTGGAGTTGTAAAGGGTTGGACTGTGGATTTCAGATACTAGAGGAGGGTGAGCCAAAGGCTTTTGAGGAGGTAAGGGAGGAGTTTGGATTGGAGGATAGAGATAGATTCGCGTATTTGCAGGTATGTTCCTTCCTCAAGGGGGTGCTGGGGAAGGAAGGGATGGAAAGGGACGTATCAAGATTGGAGGCAATTTGGTATGGGAAAAGGGGCTCGAAAGGGATGATATTGGCATTATATAAAGGGGTACAGTGACAGCAAGAAGGGAAGTTTCAATATATGGTAGAATGGGAGGGGGAACTGGGACAGACAATGACACTCAAGGGGTGGAAGGGGGTGTGGGATCAGATAAAGAAGGCGCCCTGTTCGAGTAGTATCAGGGAAAACAGCTATAAAATTATGCTTTGCTGGTATTATATGCTGGAGAGATTGCACCGGATTTATCCAGGGGTATCCCCATTGTGTTGGCGAGAGTGTGGGGAAGTGGGGACATTTTGGCACATTTGGTGGAGGTGTATAAAGGTTCAGGTTTATTGGGGAAGGATTCAAAACTGGATTCAATTGAAGTTGGGGGTGGAGGTGGATTTGACTCCGAATATCTTTTTATTATCATGGTGGGGGGCAGGGCAAGCACAGAAGGGGGGTAGGATGGTGCAGGCATGTCTTGGTGCAGCCCGATGTGAGGTGGCAGCTGCGTGGAAACAGAAGGATGTGCCTTCTGTAATGAAATATGAGAGGAGACTTCGGTATATAGTTCTGATGGAGAAGTTAACAGCAGCTCGACGGCAGAAGGTTGCTAAGTTTGAAATAAGGTGGGGAAAGTTATGGGATGTCCTAGGTGGGGAGGGTAAGGGAAGGGAGAGGAAAAGGGTATACCAATGGTACTAAAGGTGTGGAGTGACATGGTATCCTATAGTTAGTAAAGTGGGGGGGGGGATTAACAAACAGAGGGTAGTGGAGGGTACAGTATAATTAGATAACGGTTGGAAAAAAAGAAGTTGTCTTTGTGTTCATTAATACAGTTAACTAAGTTAAGTACACAGAAGAGTGAAGATAAGATTGAATGTAAACTGTTTATTATGGTAACATCTGTCACCAGTAACCACCCCAGAGCCGGTAGCACCTAGGGTTGGTCAGCCTGGGCATCCTTACTTAGAAAGTATGGCAAGGCTTTTATGCATGCACTGCCTCATGGGAGTTGTAGTTTCCACTTACTTTCCAAACAAGAAGCAATTGTAGTCGAGTGGGTTAGGCAAAAGGGACAAGATTTTTATTTCCCCTTCCGGGCGGATTAAATGCAGTTTGAAACACAGAACAAAAATAGCCATACACTTCTGGCATAAAGGAAAATACAGGAAACTCAGGAAAACAGCTTCTTTCGCTTCAAAACTTCAAACATGCAGCTTAACACAAGCTCAAAGGTAACAGTCTCTTTTATATCAAAAAGACACACTCTGCTTTTCTTCTGCTGTTTGAGACAGCCTTCTAAACAGCCTAGTTAGCAGAGTGAGATTATATGATCAGCTATAGTTAAAGTACAGTCCATTTGTTACCCTGCTATGTCCTCAATGGGATGAGGGTGAAGGGAGATAGATTCAGGAGTGATATGCGGAAATATTTCTTTACGGAAAGAGTAGTGGATCCATGGAATAGTCTCCCAGTGGAGGTGGTAGAGATGAGGACAGTAACTGAATTCAAAAAAGCATGGGACCAACACAGAGGATCTCTAAAGGTAAAAAGTGGACTGTTGTAGTTGTTGTTATGGAAGGACAGACTAGATAGGCCATGTGGTCTTTTTCTGTCGTCATGTTTCTATGTTTCTATGTTTCAATAGCAGGCTCCGTCTGCATCTCTTCACAATCACTATCAGCTGAGTAAGTTTTCACCCTATCATACGGTGTTTCAAAGCACACTCGCCCTCTCTCTTCCCGAGGCTTCCCTTCACAGCACTCTAATGAGCAGGGTGGAGAATTACCGTATATATGGGATTTTATATAAGGAGAGTCCAGCACATCTTGGCACACACATGGAAAACTCTGGCACTTAGTTTCCCCTCTATACCACTTGGGCAACCTACCTTTTGGCTTTTGAAAAGAGGACCTTCTCAGCACTGCTGGGTCAGCAAAGAATCCAAACACTAGATGTGTTTTCCTGCCTTTTAGCTTCTCCTTCTCCTCGGACATACAAATGTCATCAGGCCAGCACCTCTCTCTCTCTGGAGTTTCAGCGTGCTTCCAAACTAACCTCTCAGGCAATCTTTCAGCTACTGCCCTCTTGGCTGCTGCTTCACTTCTTGTCCTCATCCCAGTGCTAGTGCACTTCCCTGTGCCTTCCTTCGTGCTCCTCCCGGTGCCTGTGCTTGTGCTCCTCCCGGTGCTTTCTCTCTCGTTCCACCCGGTGCTTGTGCTGGTGCTCCTCCCGGTGCTTCTGCTTAAATCTAATGAGCACTTTTTATCTCTCTGCTTCTTAGGGCTCAGCTCCGCCCCTCCCCCAACCAGGTGTTTTCCCTTAACTCCTGATGCCGGGGAACCATTGCAGCAGGGGCGTGTTTTCTCCTCCCATGACTCATTCTGTTTACGTTTCCCTTGGCAACCCTGAGCCATGTGCTCTGCCTGCCTGTCAGCTTGTGAAGCCAATTCCTCTGCTTCACTGAACTCTATGGAAGGAGGAGTGGCCTAGTGGTTGGGGCAAGGTACTACAGGCCGTAAGGTCGGTGGTTCAAATCCCACTAGAGGACAGCAACCTTGGGCCGGAAGGACTGGGGTTTCTAGTCCCACAGGTGCTCCTTGTGGTCTTGGGCAAGCCACTTAACCCTCCATTGCCCATGTTCCCTGTAAGTATTAGTGTATGTGTCTCATATCCCCTCGTGTTAAATGTATCCCCCAACCACTTTGACCCGGTGAAAAGTGGGATATAGGAAGGAGAGTGTTTTGCCTGGGAGCAGACGCGGTGTCATCAACTTGCCGCGGAGCTGTGTTGCAGGTTGGAACCAGTACCTGCTGAGACAACTGTAGGCGCGGGGTGGACGGCACAGCTGTGGAGGACCCCCCTGCTCCCTACAAAGCCCGACAAGCTACACTTGGCCGCGTGTTCGCAGCTTGCGTGGTCGCATCCTAAGGGGCGTGACACAAGGGGCAGGACACGCCCCTTTGACGCCCCTTCGACGCTTCTGAGTCGCTGGAAGTAGACAGAGCTTGAACATGGGAAAACGGAAAGCTAAACCTGCCGCATTACCAACAACGTCTGGCGGAGCACATGGAGGCAAGGTGGGTCCCATGGACAAGCATGTCACTTCTCTGCAACCTGCTAAGCAATCACCGGAAGGGGCTTATCTAAGCCCAGAAACCCGGTTACCACCTCCTCTCCTACAGCTTCCATTTTCATCTACCCCTACGGATTCCCCTGTATTGGATGAAGTTCCTGCTCTTTGTCCAGTTGAACCAATTGTGTCTGAAGACCCTTTTGTTTCTCCTTCTGGAGATGTTACTCTTCTGGACATTTGGACTGCTATTAAGAAAATAGATGTACGTTTATCTGGTACTGTTTCTTCCCTTTGTTCCTTTTCCCATGATGTAGTTGGTAAAGTGAAAGTGGTTGATCAACATTTGACTTCTTTAATAGGATCCGTTGCCCGTACTGATTCTCAGCTTCAGGTATGTGTAGCTAATAATGTGGCTTTGATTAAAGAGCTCTCAGCAGTTTCCTATCGCTTGGAGCTCGTTGAGAACCAATTTCGGGCTCGGAACCTTCGCTTTCTTAATTTTCCCACTACTCATCTTCTTTCTTTTGATCTGTTGCTAAAAAAGTACTTTACTGAAGTTCTTCAAATTACAGAAACTATTGATATCCTCCAAATGTTCTCTTTTTCAAATGCTCTTAGGTCAGTGCCAAACCCTGAGGGAGACTTACCTCCTCCTCAGGATTCGGTTGCCCAAAATCTGACAGCTTTTTTGGAGGACTCATTGGATGTTATTCCTAAGCGTTGTACACTGGTTGTAACTTTCTCTTTGGAGTCTGTTAAATTAAGGGTATTACGTGCTTATTTTAAGCACACAGATCAATTGTTTTGTGGGTTTAAAATCCAGGTTTTTTCTGATATAGGATGGACTACTCAGTCTCGTCGTAAACAATTTTTAGATTTAAAACCTAGAGTGCTTGCATTGGGGGCTTCTTATTTCCTTAAATTTCCCTGTCGTTGTCTTATTACGTTTGAAGAGCAGAATTATGTCTTTACAGAGGTGACTCAGTTACAAAAGTTTTTGGTTAGTAAGGAGGCTGTTCGAATTGATTAGGTGGAATGCTTTAACATTTACTGCTCCCTTTTGTGGGATCTTCGGACCCCTTATTACTTTATATTATTTTGTTAAATTGAGGATAATCTCTCTTTCCCTTAATGTGTTCTCACGTTATGTGATGGTGATATTCTTGTAGAGTGACTTTATTGTGGTGTAACTTTCTTTTTTTGTTGTTGTTTCTGTATCTCAAGAAAATGCAAAATAAAATATTTAAAAAAAAAAAAAAAGAAAAGTGGGATATAAATGCAGATAAATAAATAAATAAAAATAAATATGGGGCCAGAAGGGTCTTCTACATGACACATCTTCAGAAGGAGAATGCTGTTAAGATTTAATTTTAACTGTTTATTGTAGCAACATATTAAGACGGAGAATGCTGTTCACATTAGGGATAGTATTTAGTGAAGCGTGATTGCTATTGGTATATGTATATGATTATGTTAAAGAGATGCTGACAATAAAAATTTAAATAATAAAAAAAATTAACAGTATGATGTCCAATTATATGTTTTTACAGGATCATTCTTGATGAGGATGGAGGTCGTGATTATTGCTTTGGTTATCAAAATCTTGGGTGGAGGTTCTAAGAGCCTAAGCCCTGATTCTTCTAAGTGCCTGATAATGCCTTTGCCCAGTGGTCATAGGCATTGTCCATCACTTTTCTTCTTGCCCACCTCACCAGTTTCCTCCTCACATGCTGCCAGCAGGAGAGGAGATGACAGGAATCCCAGCTGAGAGGAAGAGAGGAGGTGTATGGCAGGCCAGGTGCTTCTCTAACTCTTTCTTCCTGTTGCTGGCCTATCTCCCAGTACACAGTAAAAGCATACGGAGTATCATGCAGGTCAAACAGCTGATCTGAGCTGTGAACTGCATGGACAGAAGAGCTAGCTGCACTGCCAACTGTGCTTTCCTTCTGTCATCTGGGACTGCACCATTGGGGAAGGAGACAGAGGGACAGAGGAAATATGGGGGGGGGGGAGACACACATTGTTCCTGGGCACGGGAGTCCTACATTGCACCTTTGGAACAATCACTATAGTGTTTTCCTTTAAAGCTGACCCATATTAGTCATAGATCAACACATAATTCCTCTTCATCTCTCCGGGCCAGTCCAGGAACTGTAGGGTAGTCAACCTCCTCCAGCAGCTGAGGACTGAATTCTAAAAGTCTTACTGACAGCCTATCCAGCATCCCCTAGTGTCAGAGACTCAGTCTTTCAGTCCTCAGCAGCTGGATAGGACAGGTTACTGACAGGCTCCCGGTGAGACGAAGAGAAAATAAAATAGAATCAGGAGGAATGCGATTAAAGAAGGATTTTAACTAAGCAGTCATTTAAGAGAGTGAGCTTCTGTTCCCTGAAAGGCCCTAGCAGGGTTTATTCGAGGGAACATAGATTGACAAAGACTGTTTGGGGGGGGGAGGGAAAAAAGCTCACACAGTCCACGGAGGTCGACTGTCCCTGTTTTTAACAAGCAGCAGCAGGAGAGGCAGAGCCTGCCTCGGGTGGCCTGATCTGTGGAGGGGCAGTGCAGGTGAACCTGGGAGCCCCAGAGTCCTGTCACTCTGCTGCCGAGAACAGAGCCGACGCTCCCACAAGCGACGGAAGTACCGGCATCGGGGAGATCATTTTGTTTGGCTGCAGTGCAGAGGTACGTGTGAGCAATCGGGCAAAGGTACATTGAGTTTTGCGATCACCATTGAGGCAGGAGGTTGGCTTGGAGGCCGCGGCCACTGGGGGCTCTCAGACGCGTTTAGTGGGTCAGAGCGCATGCTGTCGGGGTTGGTGGCGTGCGCTCAGTGTGGGAGCCGCCGAGGTTTTTTGCAGCCGGGTTAGCAATATGGAGAGGTTAATGGGAGTGGAGGATAAGCTGGTGAAGGAAAAGGTGCTGAAGGATCCGTTACTCGGTCAGCACGAGCCAGTGGTGAAAGCGGGAACGGTGGCCATTTTAGGATCACCGGCCATTTCTCCCACGCTTCAGGAAAAGGGCCTTAAGAAAAAATCTAAGGCAAAAATGTCTGCTACAGTGGTAGTTGAAGCCCCGGGTTCAGTTCCTGAGCTGCAGGGGGGTTTGCAGGCTTTGTTTTCTCCAGATTTTATTTTGTCCCTCCATAAAGCCTATTGCTTGAAGCTGGAGCAGGATCAAAGAAAGGGTCTCTTCAGGAACCCTCGGGGGAGGTGATGTTGGGGGAGATGCCGGAGAGAGGCCTTCCTTTGGGGGCACATCTCTCGAGACAGGGACCGATGGCTTCAGTCAGAGTGACTCTAACCCTCAGGTACCAGAGGAGGGGGAAATCCTCTCTGAAGCAGGCGATTTGGAGGAAGGTGAGCTTGCACCAGGTGAAGATCCCAATGTGTTTCGGGTCTTTTGAAAGGAGGAGCTGAGTGTTCTGATTGTTCATACACTGGCGGCCCTCGATATGACACTGCCAGTGGTTCAGGAGGAGCCACTGGAGGACCCATTGCTCTAGGGGTTTAAGATGGAGCAGAGGTGTTTTCTGGTTCATCGGGTGATCAGGCAGATGGTGGAATCAGAGTGGGAATGCCTGGAAGCTACCTTACGGGGAGTTCGGGCGATAGGTCAGTTGTATCCGGTTCCCAAGGAAGACAGGGATCTGCTGAAGATGCCAAAGGTGGATGCATTGGTATTGGCAGTGACCAAGAAGACTACGATCCCAGTAGAGGGCGGAACAGCTCTGAAAGATCTGAAGGATAGAAATCTGGAATCCCTTCTCAAGCAGGCGTTTGACACAAGTGCTCTCTCATTACAGGCTTCAATTTGTGGAACCTATGTTTCCAGGGCATCCATTAGGTGGCTCCAGGGGGAGGTTTCTCCTGACAAAGAGGAGGTTTCATGCCAGGAGGACGCAAAGTTAGAGTCGTCGGCGGCTTATCTAGCCGATACTTTTTATGACCTGGTTAGGATCGCAGCGAAGTCCATGGCATATGTGATTGCTGCTCGGAGGTTTTTATGGTTGCGGAATTGGGCGGCTGACGCTTCTTCTAAGGCTCGCCTTGTAAGCTCCCGTATAAGGGCAAGCTACTTTTTGGAGAGGCCTTGGAAAAGATTGTTAAGGATTTGGGGGATTCCAAGGGCGGTCGACTGCCGGAAGATCGCCCAAGGGGCCCCAGACCAGGTAATCTGCAGAGGGGTCAAGGCAGAGAGTGTCGGAGATTCAGAGGATCGCGTTTTGCACCTTATCAGAGAGGGCGTTTTGTAGCTCAAGGTCAGTCCTTTCGAGGGGCAAGAGGGTTCGGGAGGGGCTATGGAGGCCCCCAACAGAACTCTTCTAAGAAACCACAATGAAGGGCGGTTGGTCCAGGCGGAGGTGCCAATTGGAGGGCAGTTGCAGGAGTTCCTCTCCGTCTGGACCACCATAACAACGGATCGCTGGGTACTAGAGATCATCCGCAAGGGTTATGCCTTGGAGTTCTCGCAGCCATTGGCGGAGGCCTTCGTATGGTCTCCATGCGGTTCAGCGGCAAAAGCAAAAGCAAAAGCAATAGCAGTCACCCTTCAGCGATTGCTGTCGCTTCAAGCGGTAGTGCCGGTACCACGAGATCAGTATGGGTTCAGTCGATACTCAATTTATTTTGTGGTCCCCAAGAAGGAAGGGTCCTTTCAGCCCATTCTAGACCTCAAGCATGCAAACCGTTGTTTGCGGGGGCCGCATTTTCACATGGAGACCCTGGGCTCGGTAATCCGGGCGGTGAGGCCAGGCGAGATTCTCTCATCCATAGATTTAGCAGAAGCGTATCTGCATGTCCCTATCAGGCAAGAGCACCAGAAATGTTTACGCTTTGCCGTGCCCACAGGGCATTTTCAGTTCCAAGCTTTGCCATTCGGGCTTGCTACCGCACCTCATACTTTCACGAAGGTGATGGTGGTGGTCACAGCGGCTCTGCGAAAGGAAGGTATTCAGGTTCATCCCTATCTCGACGACTGGCTGATTCGAGAACGCTCAGTGGAAGAGTCAGTGGCGTCTATGGCCTGAGTGGTGGAGTTGTTGGAAAGCCTAGGCTGGGTGGTGAATCGAGCCAAGAGACAGTTGCTTCCAGTGCAGCGCCTCGTCTACCTGGGAGCTTTATTCGACACCAGCCGGGGATCGGTGTTTCTGCCAGAGGCCAGAATATGCAAAATAGTGAGTCAAGTTGTGGCGTTTTTACGGTTACAGGCGCCAACGGCTTGGAGGTACTTACAGCTTCTGGATTCCATGGCAGCGGCATTGGACTTGGTTCCATGGGCCAGAGCGCATATGAGACCCCTACAGCAAGCGTTGCTGTCTCGTTGGTCACCGCAAGAGCATTCCCTGAATCAAAAGTTGGGATGCTCCCAGGAAGTCAGACACAGTCTTCAGTGGTGGTTGGTCTCCGACCATTTGCGGGCGGGGATGCCCCTAGAGACTTCGGATTGGATACTGGTGACTACCGATGCCAGCCTGATGGGCTGGGGAGCGCATTGTGGATCACAGGTAACGCAGGGGCTCTGGTCAGAGGAGGAGAGAGCTTGTTCAATCAATCAGTTGGAGATGAGAGCGGTGCGTGTCGTGTTGCAGGAGTTCAGAAGTTTGGTAGCAGGAAAGGCGGTGCGCATTTTCTCCGACAATGTGGTAACGGTGTCCTACATCAATCAGCAAGGGGGCACTGGCAGTGCGTCATTGCTGGAGGAGAGCCAGCGGCTGATGCATTGGACAGAGAGCCATTTAGTAGCTCTGTCCGCGGCGCATGTGACAGGAAGAGACAACATACAGGCGGATTTCCTCAGCCGCACTGCCTTGGATCCTGGAGAATGGTCTCTGAACAAGGCAGTTTTTCACAACCTTATGGTGTGCTGGGGGCAGCCAGTGATGGATCTAATGGCCACCTTCGACAACACCAAAGCCTGTCATTTTTTCAGCAGAGGCAGGGAGCACATGTCGGAGGGTCTCAACGGTCTGGCCCAGCCCTGGCCATCGAGCGGTCTCCTTTATGTGTTCCCACCATGGCCGTTGATCGGACGGGTCATACAGAGGATAGTGGGGCACGCCGGCAGAGTGATTCTCATTGCGCCGGATTGGTCTTGGAGACCTTAGTATGCGGATCTGGTATGTCTTCTGGTGGACAGTCTGTGACAGCTTCCGGATCGGGTCAATCTGTTGTATCAGGGCCCAATTTTAATGCCGCAGGTGGCTCGCTTCTCGCTTATGGCTTGGCTCTTGAAAGGGAGCGGCTGAAGAAAAAAGGATATTCGGAGGCAGTGGTGGCTACCATGCAGCGGGTCAGAAGGAGATCGACGTCTCTCGCCTATACCTGGGTATGGCAGATTTTTGAGGGGTGGTGTGTGCGGCACGGTGTTAAGACATCCGAAATAGACGATGTGAATGGCTGGTCATTTTTGCAAGCAGGGCTGGATAGAGATCTGGCACTTAGTATGCTGAAGGTTCACCTGGCAAAGCGGCTTGTTATAGAGGCAAGGTGCAGGGTACTGTCTTGTCTCTGCTTTCGGATGTGTTGCAGTTCATGAAAGCGATTAGAAATGTGCGACCACCAGTAAAGCCGGTGGTTCCAGCTTGGGATTTGAATTTGGTCCTGGAAGCGTTGACGTGGTCGCCGTTTGAGCCCATTGGGGTGGTGGCACTTAGGGAGCTCTCGTGGAAGACAGCTTTCCTGGTAGCTTTGTGCTCGGCTTGTCGGGTGTCGGATCTGCAGGCGCTTTCGTGCAAGGAGCCATATCTTCAGTTTTCGGTGGAAAAGGTGGTTTTGCGCCCCGTATCATCGTTTCTGCCGAAGGTAATTTCTGTGTTTCATGTAAATCAACCTATTTCTCTTCCAACCTTTCGCTCTTGTGAGGGAGGTGGTATGAATAGGTCGCTTCGAAAGTTGGATATGGGGAGAATTCTCCACCGCTAACTTCGGAGAACAGAGTCTTTTCGGAAGACAGATAGACTGTTTGTGCTGTTTGGAGGCGCTCGGAAAGGGGAGGTGGCTTCAAAAGCTTCAATTGCCTGGTGGGTGAAACAGGCCATAGCGGCGGCGCATCGGGCGAGCGGGAAGGTGGCGCCGGAAGGCTTGCGAGCACATTCGACTCGAGGACAGGCCACTTCCTGGGCTGAAAATATGTTGGTTCTGCCAGTGGATATCTGTTGGGCGGCGACTTGGTTGTCTCTGCATACCTTTGCTAAGCATTATCGATTAGATGTTCAGGCAAAGGGGGACACCAAGGTGGGGGCCTCGGCCTTGGTTGCAGGGCTGACAGGACCCTCCCGACAGTAGGTACTGCTTTGGTACTGCCCTACAGTTCCTGGACTGGCCCGGAGAGACGAAGAGGAAGAAGAAATTAGACCTTTATTTTATTTATTTATTTATTTATTACAGTTTCTTATATACCGCGCTATTTAGAATCAGCGCGGTTTACATTATAACAAAACGACCATAACGACAGACTGTCAGGTTTTACATTGAACAGACCTTACCTGCTAATTGTGTTTCCTTGAGTTCTCTCCGGGCCAGTCCAGGGCCCACCCAGATGTTTTTACAGGTTTCTTAGAGAAGTGTTTCAGTACCTTATGATGTCGGCATGCAGTGGTTGACGGTTGGTGTTGGAGTCAGGACACAGATCAGGTAGTTCGGGGCTTAAGGTGTTTGCCTCGGCTCGTGTCTTGGCGGTTTTTTGTTTTTGGAGTGGCGCTAAAAGTGGGGTTCCCTTTGGGTTTGTTTTTTTTTAGGGAATGAGCAGTGGTAGCCAATCCTAGAAAAGAAACACAGGAAAGAGGGGGCAAAGTAGAATGCAGATGATTATTTTTAATATAGGTTGCTAACATTGAGGTGTAGTTGAGGTTCAGGTCAGTGGACAGTTGAGAGCGCTTAGTAGTTCATCAGGCTGCTTTGGAAGTGGTTGACTGAGTCTCTGACACCAGGGGGAGCTGGATAGGCTGTCAGTAAGACTTTTAGAATTCAGACCTCAGCTGCTGGAGGAGGTTGACTACCCTACAGTTCCTGGACTGGCCCGGAGAGAACTCAAGGAAAGACAATTAGCAGGTAAGGTCTAATTTCTTCCTCTTAGCTATAAAGATCTGTTGACTTTCCTGTAGCTTTAAAGTATATGGGGACAGACTCAATATGTATACTTTGGAAGAAAGGCAGGAGAGGGGATGTGTGATTGAAGTGTTTAAAACCTTCTGGGGCATATATGCACTGTTTCAAATGAAAGGAAGCTTTTGAACAAGGGGGGCATAGGATGAAGGCAAAAGGGGATAGACTAAGGAAATATTTCTTTACAGTGTGGAACAGCCTCCCAGTGGAGGTAGCAGAAACAAGGACTGCATCTGAATTCAAGAAAGCATGGGGCAAGCTCAAAGGATCTCTAAGAGAGAGGAAGGGATTATTGAGCTTAGTAGTTGGTATGGTTGGGCCAACTGGATAGGCCATATGGTCTTTATCTATTTGTCATTTTCTGTTTCTATGTTTTTATTTGCTAATATGGCAATGCTATAAAACGATTTCTATCTCCTTTGGTTTTCAATTAGAATTCCTTCTTTTTTTATCCCCACATTATTACTGAGTGTATGCATATGTTTCTGCTTCAGGTTTCTGCCATCTTTGCTCATGACATCATTGTTCAGTGGGCTAGTCATCCTCCAGCAGTATCCTAAGTAAAGAGAATACAACCTATACTTTTCAATCCACTTTTACTAAGGGGCATCTGAGAAAACAAAGACATTTTTAACAGATGAGTGAATAGATCTGATCTGGATGTCATACAGCAGGGAAGAGTTTTTAAACATGAGCATTTCATCCCCTAAAAGTGACTTCTAGCTATGCATAAACATTGTGCAATAAAAAATGGCAATCTAGAACCCAAAATGTTAGGTCTTTTTAAGTTATTTTATCTTCCTTTTATGCCAAAAAACCAAGACTTTAAATCTTGCTTTGTCTTCCAAATGTTTGGTGTGGATTCCTTCAAGCAAACAAAAAAAACAAATTATGGATATTTTTCAATGGCCCATGAAAATTGTTATTCAAAAACAAACAGTGATGCCTTGCAACCTATACATCCTTTGTGAAGAAAATGCTGTCAGTTCTCTGTTAGTCTTCCCAGTTCACACCTAGCTGCTTGCTGTATAGGAGACAAAGTTTATATATTTATTTGCATGTTTTGCAACTAATCTGAAATCCTTTTCGAAAATGGACATGAGACGCCAAACTTTTCTGGCAAATGTGGTCTTTTTAATTTTTTCCAGCAGTCCATTTTCATTGTTTGCAATGGTGCAGTTCTGTCCTTAGCTAACATGAAAGACTTTCTTGATGGATGATGGATTGTAGTGGGCCAGGCTCATCCCTCAGTGCCGAGCCAAGCTACTGGAATAATATTGCATTAAATTGCTTAGCTAAAATTTTCCACCCTCCCCCCCCTCCCAAAAAACAAAACATAACGATCATTTGTGGTATGTATGTCCAATTTGCCCAGAATGTGGACTTGAAACAAATTTGTGGGCAAAAGATAGCAAGTTTCACAAAGGGGTATGTTTACTAAAACCCCGCTAATGTGCGGGCCGCGGTAGTGAGCGGATGCCATATAAGGAGTGGGCGTTCCGTCCTGAAAAAGAAAAGCCGTGATTGACATATGCGCTAAGGTGCGCGGCGCCCATGTGCGCCCTGCACATTAGCGCATGAGGAAGCTGCGCGGGAGGCATATGTGGCACGCTGATGTACACACAGAAAAACAGAGCCACAGCACAATGGTTAAGGCACTTGCCAATGATGCAGGGATCAGGGGTTCAATCCCCCACAGTGCCCAATGAAGACAGCTGGCTGAGGCGTTAATTTATGAGGCATTTAAATAATGGGTGGCATAAGGCAGCGTGCTGATGTTTTCGGAGGCATTTTAATACTGGGCGGCATAAGCAGCGCGCTGATGTGCACACAGAAGAGCAGAGCCACAGCACAATGTTTAAGACACTGACTAATGGTGCAGGGATCAGGGGTTTAATCCCCCACAGTGCTCAATGTAGACAGCTGGCTGAGGTGTTACTTTAGGAGCTAGTATAATATTGTGTGGCATAAGGCAGCAAGCTGATGGGCATTAGGCAGTGTACTATTGATTTAGGAGGCTTTATAATATTGGGCGGCATAAGGCGGCGCGCTAATGTGCAAGCACAAGAACAGAACCACAGCACAATGGTTAAGACACTGACCAATGGTGCAGGGATCAAGAGTTCAGTGCCCAATGAACAAGGCTGGCTGAGGCATTACATATTATGGGGAAGATTGCTTTTGGAGTCATTTTATGTTTATTTTAATTTTCACTACTAGCAAACGCACTCTCAAAGCGTGTTAACATAAGGCGGCCTATAAGGCACATTTTAAAGTGCACTGTCAGCCAAGGCACCCTAGAATGTTGCTTATAGGGCGCTTTAGAGGGTGCCGTATGAGGTATCGCAAGGTCAGAGTACTGTTTGTCATGGCAGCACTGTGCAGTTTAAGGAATGGAAAGCATAAGTAGGTGCGCTGACAGGCAAGGAGGAGCAGCAGTGGAGCACAATGGTTACGGCACTGACTGCTGATACAGGACCCCTGTATCAGCAGTCAGTGCCGTAACCATTGTGCTCCACTGCTGCTCCTCCTTGCCTGTCAGCGCACCTACTTATGCTATGACCCATGAGTTTTCTCCCCAGTGTGCCTAATACGTAAGGCTGGCTGTGGCATCAGCTTTGCATTGTACATATGTTTCCCTGCAGCACTTTATTTTTAATTTATTAATTGCTGCCAGCAAACACGCCCTTACGTGCCATAATTGAAGGTGCCGTATAAGGCACCCTATAAGGCACTCCATAGGGCACATTATAAATTGCACTGTCCGCCACAGCACCCTAAAATGTCCCCTATAGGGCACCCTATAAGTTGCGTCACAGGATAATGTACAGTGCACCTTATATGAACGGGAACCATAAGGTGCCCTATAGGGCGCCCTATAAAGCACCCTCAGAGGCACCTTATGGGTACAGTACGCTGAGGGTGTTTTTGCTGGCATCAAAATATGTACATTAAAAAAAGGTAATGTGTTGGACAACCCTATCAAATAGCCCCACTGTGGGTTTGAACCCATGACCTCTGGCTTCACAGGCAGTGAAGTAACCATTGGGCTACAGCTCCATAGCTACTAGCAAGGCCCAGGCTGGCTGCAGAGAGCCTGCACGTACCTTGCTCCTCATTATGCACATTGGCAGCCCAATACTGGCAACATTGCTGGCAGTGTGGGCTGTGGATGGTGTTTGCAGCCACCACACACTGGATAGACAGACAGCCACCCCCACACCTATGGCAGCATTGTGCTACTATGGAGGAGTTCAGCAGCCATACCCACCACACCAGTCCTGGGCACAGTACAGGCATGGATATGGTACGCAATACTGTTGGGGGTCACTCCCCAGGGTGGTAAACACTGTCAGAGACCAGACCTGCAGCACACACCGCAGACATCAGAATGATTGTTATGGTGGAGCTCAATGAGCAAAATGTGCTTAACTTAGGAATTGATATCTGCCAGTTATCATGGGAAACGTCTGATAGCTGTGTACCATATAACCAGGTGTAGGGTGGCATTGCTAAGGTATGCAACTGCTAGTATTGGGAGATACAGGCAGGGCCCAATGTCCTGCCTCTCCAGGAGGCATTGGCCAATGGGGCCTGTGGGTGTGTGTGTGGGTGTGTCTGGCCCTGTTGGCTACTGCTTTACGGCAGAGTTTCCCAACTCCAGTCCTGGTGTTCCAAACACTGTTCGGGTTTTCATGCTGTCCCTCATAAATATGCATGAGCTACATCTGCATACCATGGGGGTGGTGCATAAATGTGCAGCACAGGCATCTTTATTAGAGGCAGCATGTAACCTGAATGGTGTGGGGCCCTCCAGGACTGCATTTGGGAGACTCTGCTCTAGGTAATGCGGCTGTTTATGGTATCTGTGTTTGGTGTGGTAAAATATAGGCGTATTAACCATGCGTAGGTTCTCAGCAATAAAGGTTTGTCCTTACTATCATGGTTTAGTTGTGGGAAAAATATGTGGACAGGATTGGCAGTAGCCCCAACTGGCCTTTGAACCTGTGACCTTCTGTTCTTGCACACACTGTCTGTGTGCACTGCACCACTGTGTTGCCACAGATATGCTGCATTCCCTGGGGAGTCCATGACTGTACATCCAACAGAGCCTATCTTGCGGTGGACGGTGCCAGCCTGCACAGGCCTAGGCCACTGTCTGCTGTGGCTTGCAGCCACTGCCCCCTCCACCACCTGTACCCTTCCGCCAACATGCAGACATGTCCTTATCTGGGAAAAAGCATATGACCTGATTGACTGGTGGCACTCCAGGACTGAATCAGGGTGACACAGCTGTCAGTAATGGCCATTGTTATGGTTTGTGTGCGGTGTAGGGTAAAATATGGGTGTTTGAACCATGCTTATGTTCTCTGCAATAAAGAAGTGTCTTTACTATCACTGTTTAGTGGTGGGTAAAAATGTGGAGCCTGTGTTGGCAGGAGCCCCAGCTGGGATTTTAACCTGTGACCCTCTGGTCTTACAGGCACTGGCTGTGTCTGTTGCACCACACTGTGGCCACAGAGACAGTGCAGTCCCTGGAGATAGGAAACCTGGCCTGACGAGTCAGAAACCCTGCTCTGCACAATATTACTGTGGGCTCATTTACCTTGTATGGAGACAAACGTGCAAATAAACCTCACAAATGACCTCGGAAAAAAGGGCAAACACCCATATCCAAGCTGGGCAACAGTGATATCACTGGGCAACATTAAACAACACTCCCAGGAAAGCTCCAATAAACTGAAATGATTTTTGAAAGGGTCTACGTTGCGTAGACCCTTCCAAAAATCATTTCTTTTTTTTGGAGCTTTCCTGGGAGTATTTTTTATTGTTGCCCATTGATATCACTGTTGCCCAGCTGAATTATAATTTTTACAATTTTTCTTGTGGTCATTTTAAGGTTTTATTTGCGATTTTGTTCTGTGCACATGTATCACACTGCTCACGTTTTGAAGGTTTCCCCGGTTTTGCTGTACATTGCTGACGGAAATGGTTTCTCTTCCCTTTAAATCGGCTCTAATGCGAGGTTTTCACTCGCGGTATTTTTTTGACTGAAATTCAGCCCCGCACCTGTGCGGGGAGCCTCTCCCCTCCCACTCTCCACCCATTGACCCCATCCCCCCGCCCCTCGGGAGCCTTCCTCCGCCCTCGGAATGCCTTTCCACGCCTCTATCGCACATCAGCGCGTCGCGCACCTTTGCGGGTGGCGCGCAGGTGTGCGGGGCACCAAAAATGCACTATTAGCGTGCGCTAAGGTACCTTAGCGCACGCTCAAGTGCGCCCCGCACAATTGCGCGGTTTAGTAAACATACCCCAAAGAAAAAACAATTGCATATCTGAAAAGAAAACTAACAATGTCTTTCATGGCCCTGAAGCCCTACCTATCTAGGAAAAAAAGAAGGAATCACATTTTCTCGACATGGTCCTTTATGCTCTGATTCACATGGTATATTAAGAGGGATGTTTACTAAAACCTATGTTAGTAATGTGGGTTTGGGCCACATTACTAGCATGGGACACCACACTAAATTCAGAGATGAAGACAGCTGTCCCCTTGAATTTAGCGCAGCTTGCCATCGGGTAGCGACTACCTCCACTCATTGTGCTGACAGTAGTTGCTCCCCACCAAGTTCAAAGAGCGTGGGCTTTCAAGACCTACACTAGTGACACCATACCCCACCCATATGTGCGCTACCCGGGTAGTGTGCTTTAATAAACATGCCCCTAACAGTTTTATCCTCGCTATCACTTTTTGAATATGCAAGTTGTTCTCTTCTTGTCCCTAACATCTGGAATTATGCAGAAAAAGATCACTGAGCACATTCCCACTATGGCAGCAAGTCAAACTATTGGCAAGAAGCCAAACACACTTGCGGATCATACTTTAATCACCACACTGCCTCATTTACATATGGGCAAAAGACTTATGCAAACCCACTGCAAAGGCTTCAATATGCAAAAGGGAGATGAGAACAGACATTTGAAGTCTTGAAAGAATTAGCTGAACTATGGAAAACACTTTCATATTTATAAAGATTTGATAAAGATTATTCTACAGAGGCTGACGAAAGCTGACGTATTTAAAAATAAGAAGGAAATCTTGTTTTGCACCTATTGAACATTTTGATTTGTTCTCACTCACTTGAGTAGCACTACACATGATGAAGAACCATTCACTTCATAAGCAGGACATTTCTGCATTCCCATTACGCTTCTCCTAGGGTAGCATGTACTGGGAGCTCTACACAGCATAATAAGCAACCTAACATATGAAGGACAGAGACAGGGAAACAGCTGGCCATCACAGACTACATGAAATGTACAAGAAATGTTGACCATATTTAAGTAAGTCTATTAGCAAGGATATGTTATCCAATGACCTATACATCTTAAATTGACAGCCTTTCCTTCAATCAATATAATCAAATGATCAATCAGTTGTGCAAACTGGTAAGCATTTTATAAGACTATAACTATGATTTATAGCTACCATTCCTCTTGTCAGCTGCTTGTCTATAAAGGCATACTTATTACATATGTTAACACGAAGGATGTGTGGAACCTGATTCTATCAGGGGCACGTCCAGGCTTTCCAGATGGCCCCGAGCAGGACGGGCCTGTTAGGACCTGATTCTGTACCACGGGAGCAAAACGTTCCCATGGCATTCAGAATCGGGCCCAAGGATGGCCCAGCATGCCCCTGCATGCATGTCCTCCATGCAGGCTCCCCTGGCACCGAGCCTCCTCCTCTCCCCCGCTGCCTGACCCACAGCTGGCCCCCCTTCAAGATGTAATAATCCGCACGTTCCCACTGATCCCACAGGACATACACGGCCATGACCTGAATTGGCCCTGTACATCCTGCCGTCTTGGCCCGCCACCGCTCTGCCTAGACTCCGCCCCCTCTCGCCCCCCGCCGGCTCTCCCCATCCTGCTCTAGCCGTGCAGCTCCGCAAGTCGTATGTCAGAAACGGCCCATAGTGGGCAAAATATAGCATATGAATTCATGAAAACACCAATCAAATACAGAGGATCTACTGTATAGTGCAAAAGAACTGAGGGCAAAGGCAGAGATCAAAATAGAAAGAATAGGCAGACTAGATGGGCCAAATGATTGTTATTCTATGCTCCTATGTAAAAAGATCTTTATTTTGTTAACTCAGAGCTCTGCTATAAAACACACTTGATTTTCATACACTGTTCATTGAAAAGTGAACTTATTCTACTATGATGAGAAACTAAAAGTCTTACTAATAGATGTGCCAAACGCAAGCTTTCATTTTGTGAACATTCCATAAAATTTGCACATTTAAGCATTCACTTACCATGGACTTTAATGAGAATAATCTTTTTTCTTACTCAATCATGCTTGCAAAGACTTTTCTCATAAAATGGATGGCACATGATCATTCCTCGATTTTATGCTATTCTCTTCTGTCTTACTGAAATACGGTTGCATGGAATTATGGGAGTTAATTTGACTCTGGTGACTATTTCTTCACCACTCTAGAAAGGATAAAGAAGATGGAAGTGTGAATATGATGGTCAGTGATTGTTTCAAGATACCGCAGGTTTCTGTTGGTCAGATTCTGGGGTAGAATTTACATTTTTGAAGCTTCAAGACCAATAATAATTGGGTACATTAGCTATATATCAGCCATTCTCACTGGTGATGTTACTGTGTGCCTTTTTAGGAAACTGCCAGGTACTTGTGACCTGGGTTAGCCACTGTTGGAAACAGGATACTGGACTTGATGGACCTTGGTCTGACCCAGTATGGCAGTTCTTATGTTCCTACGATTTTTTCGATCTTATATTTCACTAATCTATTCCACATAGGGCCAGACCCAGAGTTGGTTCAAAGTGTTCACTTCCTAGGCAAACCTTAATCCTAATATCCCATCTGACTGTCAAAATCTATTGTTTAGCTTTGAATGCTGTGCTCTCTGCCTCCCCCCCCCCCCCCATAGAAGCTGCCGCACTAGGCAACCGTCTAGTTTGCCTAATGGTTGAGCCAGCCCTGATTCCACACTGCTAACAGTGTAAGACTTTAATTTGCAGGCTGATAAATCTTCTCTATTATTTCATGTTTTGTAGACTCAGTAAGCTCATTGGTCCTTGAATGAAGAATTATCTTCCCAACACACACAGCAGGACACTCCCTGTATCTCGAGGTTTTCTCAAAGCAGAGCAAGAAGCAATGAATATCAATAAGGTCTTCCTATTAACTTGGACTGCTCATTATTTAATAAAATTTACACGGCATAGTCCCCCATTAGTCCTCAGGAAACAGGCCAGGATAGCATGCTGGCTCTATATTACAGTTATATGCTGTGACCCATTTCTTTGAAACATTAGGGGACAGTGATAATTTATTGGTGACAGGTGGAGGCCAATTCCATTCTGGGCATCCCCCGCCTATCTGGGCACCCAGAATTTGGACGTGCCTAGATTGCAGCCGATTCTGATCCCACAGGGGCTAGATGTGCCTGCGGGATCAGAATTGAGGGCAACCAGCCGGACGTGCAGGCTGTGCCCCAATTCTGGGCACCCGGATGTCTAGCCCACTACCCGGCTAGCCTCGCCATGGTGTCCTGTTGCCGTGGCACTGCAGATCCATGCAGGAGCCATGATCCCCATGTTCCATTTCCTGCCACCTGACCCCCTATCAAGTCTGCCGTGGCTAGGGTATGGCCACGGGGAAACCCCTGCACTCTCTCACCTTCCTTTCCAGGCCATGGTCCGCCATCCACTACCATCAAAGGGGACTTATTCTACCTCCAGGGTGGAATAAGTCCCCCATACAAGTGGCCAACACCGGACATACAGGGCTGACCTCGGAATCGTCCTTGTACATCCAAGGTCATGGTGCTGCCCACAGCCTACCCTCACTCCACCTGCAGCCCGCCCCCTCCCACCTACAAACAGAGCTCCTCGCACAACTCTGATCTATGTGAGGGGAGCTCTGTTTTCAGGATGTGGGCCAGGCATTTAATGGGTCTGGACATATGGATCTGTCGTCCAGACCCACTAAACGTGGTTCAGAATCTACCCCTTACTATCCAAAATCATGAGAATACACCAGCTCTTGATCTCCTTGTGCCTCATAGAGTTCATTTGATTATTCATGTTAGAAAATCTTTCTGGCTTTTCCAGAATCTTTTGAGATTTTTAAAAGAAATATTTACAAACTTAAGAGCCAGTATTTTAAAAAACCTTGTGAGGCCAACATAGATCTTTGGCTGGCACAAGCAAGACCTATAAAAAGGCCCATTGGCTCAAGTGCAAAAATCTGTTTGTCTAAAATGTTGAAGTTGGCTATGAATAGTTCTTGCAAATTATTCCAGATAGCTTAGTAGAATTTAAAAAAACATGTTGGCTGTCACCTTCTTTTACTCCATCTATGGAGATATGTGAGAGTTTTCCAAGATGTTTACCCTGTGTAACAAACTTTTAGTACACAGTAACACCATTGTTTGTAGTAAATGCACCAGGGAATTGGCATATTAAGGGGTATGTTTACTAAACTGCGTTAGTGCAATTCGCGTTAGGAGCCGCATTAGTGAAAGGAAAGCCAAAAAAGGACATGGGCGGGACATCGTAACCAATAACGTGCAGTTACGCGCGTTATTGCGTGCCGCGCAGCAACGATCGTTACAGTGCGCGCTACTGCGCGCACACTTAAGACAGCGCGCAGACACCCAAAGACAGAAACAGAGCTGTAGCACAATGGTTACTACACAGACTGATGGTACCAGAGTCATGGGTTCGATTCCCCAGTGTGCCTAATGAGTAAGGCGGGCTAAGACATCCTGTGTAACCCTTTGAAAGCCGACTATAATATTTAAATCTGCAGGCGGGTTACAGTTTGCATATGTCAGGAAAGGTGTACCCTTCCTATGAAATATGTTCCAATAGTGACGTTCTCTCTGACATGGTCATGTATTATATACCAGTTGATAGGAATATTTAGGCGCACCCTATAAGGCGAAGTGTAAGGCGCGCCCTATAGGGAGTGCCTAAATATTCCTTTCAAATGGCATATAATACATATAATATAGGGCGAAGTATACAATGGCATATAATACATATAATAGAGGGCGGCACGTAAGTCGCGCCCTATTGGGCGCCATGTAAATCGCACCCTATAGGGCGCCGCGTAAGGCGCACCCTATAGGGCGCCATATAAGGCGCTCCATAGGGCACCTTATAAGGCGCCTTTTGAGCTACCCTAAGGTGACAGTACCCTGAGGGTGGTTCTGCTGGCAGCACTAATATACAGTAAAAATAGACAATGCCTAAGACAGCCCTATCAATGAACCCCACTGTGGGTTGTGAACCTATGACCACTGGCTCCATGGGCAGTGAAGTAACCAGTGGGCTAGAGCTGCTAATAAACATATGGCTGGCTACAGGAGGACTGCATGGCACCACACCCACATTCTGCTGTGGTTACCAGGAAGATTACATACCACCACCCAACGCACCCTCTAGGTCTCAGGGTGGGGGACAGGATCTCCCACCCACAGATCCACTTTCAACCCTCTGCAATGGTGGCAGTAGAGGGGACCATCACCCCAGTGCCACTCGGGATCAAACACCCTACAGGGCTGGCAATGCAGAGCAGTACACACCCGTACAGCAAGAGCAGACAGACAGCAGGTCTGGAAATGCTCAGCTGCCCCCCCCCCAATTATCTGACATTCTCCAGCAGCAAGCCTCCAGCCACTGCACGGTGTTGCAGCAAGACACATACTAGCTGCAGACAGTCCGCCAGCTAGTCCATAGTGCATGGTCCTGGAGAAGATGCATGTACCCAGAACGGGGATATCAGCATACACACCAAGCAGATAAGTCCGTGATTGGGCCCCAAAAGGAAACCCATAAATATCACATAAGAGAAATGCTATATAGCACTATGGTGGAACCTAGCCATGCCATGGTCACTGCTCAGTCAGGGTGAGAGTGACCTCCCAGCAGGACATGCTATGGCCACCCTGTCCGTGCAGGTGGTACCGGGCACTACAATGTCGAGCCATTGCCCGATGCCCTGTGCAGATGCGGACAGGCCAGGCCACCCTATCCAGGCTATTCCCACGGTACCTTGCTCCTCATTATGCACATTGGCAGGCCAATACTGGCAACAGTGCTAGCAGTGTGGGCTGTGGAGGGTGTTGGAAGCCACCACACACTGGATAGACCAGGGGTGGGCACCTCCGGTCCTGGAGGGCCGCAGACCAGTCAGGTTTTCGGGATATCCCTAATGAACATGCATGAGATATATATGCATTAGAGATATCCTGCCAACCTGACTGGTTTGTGGCCCTCCAGGGCTGGATTTGGAGACCCCTGCCTTACACCTCTGTCATTTAAGATCGTGAGTGGGCAAGGTACAGATGTCCTAGACATCGAAAGGGTATATAGAATGTGTCACATTCCTCCTCGATTCTCACCACCACCAAAAAGTTGTCTAATAGACAGACAAGCACTCCCCACACCTATGCAAGCACTGTGCAACACTAGAGGTGTTGAGCAACCCAGGCCACCACACCAGGCCTGGGCACAGTGCAGGCATGGCTATGGTACGCAATACTGTAGGAGTCACTCCCCAAGTTGGTAAACACTGTTAGACACAGGACCTGTAGCACACTCCACAGACATCAGAAAGGTTGCTATGATGCAGCTCACTCAGGAAATTGTACTTAACCTAGGAATTGCTATCTGCCAGTGCTCGTAGCAACCTTCTGATAGCTGTGTAACATATTCCCAGGTTTAGGGTGGCATTACTACAGTATGCATGTGCTAGTATTGGGAGATGCACGCAGAGCCCAAAGTCTTGCCTCTCCAGGAGGCTTTGGATAATGGGGCCTGTGGGTGCGGGTGTGTCTGCCCCTGTTGGCTGCTGCTTTACGGCAGAGGTTTCCAACTCCAGTCCTGCGGTGCCAAACACTGTTCGGGTTTTCATGCTGTCCCTCATGAATATGCATGAGATACATCTGCATACCATGGGGGTGGCACATAGAAATGCAGCACAGGCATCTTTATCAGAGGCAGCATGGAACCGGGATGGTGTTTGGCCCTCCAGGACTGCATTTGGGAGGCTCTGCTCTAGGTAATGTGCATGTTTATGGTGTCTGTGCTCTGTAGGGTAAAATGTGGGTGTTTTGGGCATGTTTACGTCATCTGCAAGACCGGTTCTGTCTGTATTAGCCCGTTCTAGTAGTGGGTAAAATATGAGGACTGGGTTGGCAGAAACCACAGCTGGGACTTGAACCTGTGACCCTCTGCTTCTGAATACACTGGTTCTGTGCACTGCACCACCATGTTCTCACAGAGATGGTGCGTTCCCTGGTGATACCATGACTGTTGGTCAGACAGGGCCTGTCTGTTGGAGTGCACTGCACCCACGTGAAGAGGGCTAGGCCACGGTCTGCTCTGGGCAGCTGCCACTGCCCCCTCCACCACCAGTATCCCTCAGCCACCATGCTGACATGCCCTTCTGCTGGTGGTGCTGGTGGTGTGCGGTCTCAATCCATCCAGTGTGCAGGTAGGCAGCTGCCTATGGTGTATGTTCTGGGGTGGGGGTGCCCGCATAGCTGCCCATGCTTTACCCCAGCACCGCCTGCCAATGTTCCGTGCCATTGGGGGTACCTGCTGGGTACTATTCCCTGTGACACTGTGGGAAGCACACTCTTGCCCAGGTTGGGCCCTCAGCAGTTGCTGTCTGGCTGCTCTACTGTTTCATCATTCCTATGGGCCAGCTAGGCATCACCCTAGTCCCCACTGTGGCCCAGCCGCACCACAGCATGTGCCGCCTGCAGCCCTCTGTATCCCCTTCTCCAGCATCTGACCGGTTGCCCGTTCCGACATGCCCGCCCTGATGTTGCGGGACATGTGCACGCCATAGGAACCCTGTCCAATGGTGGGGAAGTCCCTGGACAGTGCTATTTCACTGTGGGCCCATGCACCTTGTATGGGGGCGGGGTATGGACCCTTCCGCGGTTTATAAATACATAACTAAAATAAAGAAATACATACATATCTGTTCAATGGAGCTTACTCGGGGGGGGGGTTGATGTTTCTCATTGATATCACTATTGGCCAGCTTGGTTGCTATTTTTTTCCAGTTTGTTGGGGTCATTTTCAGTGTTTCTGTGCCCTTTTGTTTTGTGCACATGTATCACACTTATCACCTTTTTTTGGTTTCCCTGCCTAGGCTGTACATTGCTGACATTTAAATGGTTTCTCTCCCCTTTAATATGCCTTTAACGGCAAGTTTTCATTCGCGTTGGAATTCAGCTCTGAAATTCAGCGCGTTAGTGTAATGGGAGCCTCTCCCCGTCCACTCTCCGCCCATTGACTCCTTCTCTCCGCCCTCTCTCCGCCTTCTGCGTTGTTTTACCGCGCCACGGAGCATCACGCGCTATAGCGTGTTTACGATCATTAATGCGCTACAGCGCACGCTATAGCACGCTAACGATCGTTAACGTCGTACAATGTGCGTTATTCACGTTTACCGCAGTTTAGTAAACATACCCCTAAGTCCTCTTTTCGGCAAGGTCATTGTTTTACCAGGGCAAAAGCTGGTAAGGGGGCCCTAAAGTGCACCTTCAGGCTATGCCTCCTTCACCTTGAGGCAGACTTGGGGCCCCCTGTAGCATGGGGCCCAAGGCCAATTGCCCTGTTTGCCACCCTCTAATGCCAGCCCTGCGTTTTGGAACAGTGCTACTGATTCCATTTTGAAGGTTTGTCTGCCCTCCTGTAATCTTAATCTTAGGCTGATATACTTAGAATAATAATACCCTAATCCAAAATGAGAAAGTCCTACCTGTCTCTAATCCAGTTGTAGATTCTCTTGAAGTAGCCAACTTTTCTGATTCACTCTTAAGAACATTTATTCTAGGGAAATTTATAAAGTCCTTCACCAACTCTGAGAATCCTTGCCGAGTGTGGCTGTTTAAGGCAACTGGTTTCAAGTTGAGTAACAGTTTAAGTACCATTGTCAATGCATTTCCTTAATGAGGGTCATTTTTCTGATAAGCTGAAGATTGCTATTCTATGTTCAATTCTTACGCCGAAGCTCTTCAGGAAACTGACAACGGGTTGGGAGTGCTGGGGGTGTCCTTATTTTATTTGTTGGCAATTCTTACAAGTAGCTAATCTAGTTCTTTTGACCTTAGTACACTTCAAAAAAGTTGCTTCTACTCTACTCAGTTGGTGAAATTTCTGGAAACCAGAAAAGTGGATTTTGTGAGGGATAGGGCATCAATTAATTAATGACCTTCATGTTGGACTTTACAGAGGCAATTAAGTTCTTTAGATGTTTCTTGATTTTAGCTCTGCCTTTGACACTATAGACCTTGTTATATTAACTCAATATTTATCAGATCTCAGGCAGAGCTGTCCAGTGGTTTCGTTCATTTCTTCAGAATAGATAATTGTGAGGACTGATAATATTTCCCTTTCTACTCGAGCACCATGGTGTTCTACAAGAAGCAAGTATTGTTCCTGTTCTTTTTAATACTTATTAGTCCTTTAGAAGAAATTACGCAAGGATTTAACCTCAGTTATAACTCTTATGTTGATGACTTTTAGGTACATATTCCTCTTGGAAAAGATCATGATAGCTACTTGAAAAATCAGTTCTGCTGTTTTCAGGGCATTAAATCTTGGTCAGATCATCATCTACTAAAGCTGAATCCTGTAAAAACTTAAATCACGCAATATAATTTATCAGTGTAATATAAATTTGTGAAAATTAAATAAATAAATAAAATGGAGTTGGTAGACCTATTACCTTTTCCAGATGGCCCTCTATTGTCTGTTCAGACGACCATTCATTATCTGGAAGTCTTATTGGACCTAGACTTCTCTATGCAACTTCACATTAAATTGAATTGTAAGATATGTGTTTCTTATCTTAGACTCCTCAAGCAATTTCATTCTTTTTCATTCTACTTCAATTGATCTTCCCAAAGAAATACTTGCAGTCTTCAGCTTATACAGAATGCAGCTGCCTGCATAATCGTAGGTTGTGGTTATGCAACCAGCATGTCTCCTATGCTCAAGAAGCTACATTGCATACAAAATTCAAAAGGAAGCCAATTTAAAGTGCTTTGGTTTGTAAAGCCCTGCTGAGCCATTACCTGTTTTAAAGTTCTGCGAGTCTGCTGTCAATCTGGACAGATTTCACATTCTTCTCAGTCCCTTTGTAACCTTATGTTTGATCAATTAATTAATTAATAAATAATTATATAAAAATAAAACACCACTAGAAAATGTGCTTTTCGTTATACTGAGCACTCATTTTGGGACAAATTGCCCCTGCGATTGAACTTCTAAAGACTTCTTACATTTTCATAAGCTTGTCAATATTTTAAATTTGGCACATTCTCCTTCCATTTTAGTTTGAGGTCATTTTCTTTCTCCTAGCTCTGGAAACAGTTGCTACTTCTGAAAACACAAGCACTTATATAGTAACCTACATAGCAGGACAGAAATACCTTGTAGGAATCCCAGTCCGTTACCAAATCTTCCAAGTCAGCGGCCCTTAAATAAACTCTTAAGGTTTACTATCCTTATGTAAATGCTTAAAATAGTTACTGCAGTTTTCTCTATGGTGGCAAACCGGGCTCTGTTTGATTACAGGAATAACAGTATGTTATCTACTTTGAATGCATAGTTATAGTTTTTCAAATTTTGCCCCATTTCTAACGATTTCTCTAAGTACTTTCTGCATGTAGGAGTAAAATATTTGTGATCTAGATTGGCTGCTTCATCAGTCCTTAGGTGCTATATTCTGAGCCAAGAATCTGCACAAAGCCTGTATGATGGAGTGTATGGGAAACTCCCCATACACTCTGGTAAGAGCTTAAACCCCTGTCCTTTTAAGAGAATAAGCTGGAGAATGCCTAGGGAGGGTGTGGCCAGGTTCCGGGGTTTAAACTAGGAAGCAGGAGAGCTAGGGCAAGAGGAGCCTGGGGTTCTGGAGCATACCTGAAGACTACTTACCTGTAAAAGAGAGTCTACTGTGGAGGTAAGGAGCATTTTACTTTATTACTGTCTGCTCAGCTTTGCTGCTGAAGTTTGACTTGGTTGGAGAAACATTTGCTGGGCTGTGCTGCGCGAAGTGAGGAAACTTTGTGGAGCCAGTTTTATTTTGGAAATGCCATCTGTGCTGGAGCAATGCTCAGCTATTCAGCAGAGTAGCTCAGCTGAGGGCAATTAAGGATTTGTTACAGCTGGGGAAAAGCCTAGGGTAACAGAGGGTTTAACTCTATGGGGTATGTTTACTAAACCGCGCAATTGTGCGGGGTGCACTTGAGCGTGCGCTAAGGTAACTTAGCGCATGCTAATAGTGCGTATTGGGTGCCCCGCATGCGTGCGTGCCGCCCGCACAAGAGCGTGGTGCGCTGATGTGCGATAGAGGCGTGGAAAGGCATTTTGAGGGCGGAGGAAGGCTCCCGAGGGGCGGGGGGACGGGGTCAATAGGGTGGAGAGTGGGAGGGGAGAGGCTCCCCGCACAGGAGCGGGGCTGAATTTCGGCAAAAAAAATACCGTGAGTGAAACCCTCGCGTTAGAGCCGATTTAAAGGGAAGAGAAACCATTTCCGTCAGCAATGTACAGCAAAACCGGGGAAACCTGCAAAACGTGAGCAGTGTGATACATGAGCACAGAACAAAATAGCAAATATAAATTGAAAATGACCACAACAAATTCCTAAAAAATTATAATCCAGCTGGGCAATAGTGATATTAATGGGCAACCATAAAAAACACTCCCAGGAAAGCTCCAAAAAAAGGAAATGATTTTTGGAAGGGTCTACGCCCCAAAGTTCGACCAGTTTTTCCCCCTTCAAGTTGCTGCTCTGACAACAACCCCAGGGAATCTTGAAGATACCTAAAGAAACCTGGGAAGAGGAACCCATCCCAGCCGTAATGTGGTCGAGGTTGTACTTCAGATGTAGGAGCGCTTAAGGAAAGCGGGAGAAATAGCAAGACAGTACCTGGAGAAAGCTCAGGGGAGCCAGGCCTGTTCTTACAATTGAAAGGCAGTACATCAGACTTTTCAACCTGGGGACTGGGTCCCAATTTTACTCCCCACCTCGGAAAGTAAGCTTTTCTGTAAATGGCAGAGCCCCTATGAAGTGGTAGAGCAAATGGGGCCAGTTAACTATAAGACTGAGATTTTCTTCTTCTCGTCCATGCAATCTACCATGTGAACCTGCTGAAGTAATGGACTCCTGTCCTGGTGACAGTGGTCCAATGAGAGGAGTTTGGACCTGAGAGTCAGCCACCGTCAAACCCAGACCAGATTCCATTTGGGGAACATTTATCAAGAGCCGAGAAAATGGATCCAAGTCGTCTGGTATAGCAGACGACTTATAGCTGTGTGTTCCCCAGTGTTCCGGGACATATCCATCTTGCCTACCAGGCTATACTTTATTCAGAGGAGGAGTGGCACTATATGTAAAAAATAATATTAAATCTTTGGAACTACAGAGCTTAAAAGGGAGAGAGGAGGCACTGTGGGTTAAACTAGAAAGAGGGAAAGAGACATCTATTTGCATTGGCGTGATATACAGACCTCCCTCACAGGAGGAAGAGGTGGACAGAGAATTAATTAAAGACATATGCAGCATTGCTATGAAAAGGGAAGTGCTACTGGTAGGGGATTTCAATATGCCATACATTGATTGGCACATTCCTGCTGCAGTATCATCTAGAAGTAAGGAGATCCTAGACTCTCTACAGGAAGAACTATTCAGGCAACTGGTAAAAGAACCCATACGTGAAGGGGCCATACTGGACTTCGTACTTACCAATGGTGAAAGTGTTTCAGATGCTATAATGGGAGATCGTTTTACATCCAGTGATCACCAGATGGTGTGGTTCAGTATTAGGACTAGGGCTGTTAAAATCCATTCAAAAACGAAGGTCTTAGACTTTAGGAAAACTAACTTTGCTATGATGGGCCAATACCTCAGGGAGTCGTTAGCAGGATGGGAACACCTGGGGGATGTAGAAAAACAGTGGGCAAAACTGAAAGGGGATATTTTAAGGGCAAACAACCTTTTTGTTAAAATGGTAAATAAAGGTAAAAAAAAAGGATATCGATATAGTTTTCGAAAGAAGTAGCTGAAAAAGTGAAGAAAGAGGGAGGCCTTCATGAAATACAAGAGATCACAGAAAGAGGAAAACAGGCATCTATATTTGGAAAAACTTAGAGAAGCTAGCAAAGTAGTCAGAAAAGCAAAGATTCAATAAGAGGAAGAAATAGCCAATGCAGTAAAATGGGGGGATAAGAAGACATTTTTCAGCTATGTTAGTGAGAAGAGGAAGGGCAAAGGTGGTATTGTCAGACTCAAGGGTGAAGGAGAGGAATATGTAGAAACTGATAAGGATAAAGCGGAATTGCTTAACAAATATTTCTGTTCTGTGTTCACAGATGAAGAACCAGGAGCAGGACCTCAGAAGCGAAGGGCATCTTGAAGAATTTTCAGAAGACTGTGTTTGTGAGAAACTAGCTAAACCTAAAGTAGACAAAGTGATGGGACTGGATGGGATACACCCTAAAATACTGAGGGAACTTGGGGACGTTCTAGTAGCTCCACTGACTGACCTTTTCAATGCCTCATTGGAGTCGGGAGTGGTGCCAAAGGACTGGAGACACCACATGAAAACAAAAAAGCCACCGGGGCAAAGGAACATCACCTGCCCCTATAAATTCCAAAAATAAGAAAAATGGAGTGGTGCAGCTCTCTTTGCAGTGAGAAGAAACCTGAAGCAGGGTTTATAAAATTTGAGACCCAAAACGCAGGACTGTGTTGTTGGATCACCTATAGTTCGATATTGCTGCGCCTAACTTTCAGTTAAGTAAAAACTGATATATGTTACATGAGGCAGTTTAAAAATATTTTACTGCATATGATTAAAAGGACATGTTCCTCCAGTTAAGGTTGGTCCTTGCCTGGAGGTTATTGTCTGACATTAAAAACCTATTTACAGGGGAGTCGTTCTATATTTTGTTGGAACCTGCCATTTTTCTTATTTTTGAAAGGACTGGAGAGAGGCTCATGTGGTGCCTTTACACAAAAGCGGAAGTAAAGATGTGGTTGAAAACTACAGGCCAGTTAGTTTAACTTCGGTGGTGAGTAAATTATTGGAAACGCTGCTGAAAGAGAAAATAGTGAGGTTTCTGGAGTTCAGCAGATTACAGGATCCAAGACAGCATGGATTCACCAGAGGCAGGTCTCGTCAGACAAATCTGATTGATTTCTTTGACTGTGTGATCAGGGAGTTGGACCGAGAGAGAGAGCTCTAGATGTGGTGTATTTAAATTTCAGTAAAGCCTTTGACACCATTCCTCACAGGCGACTTATAAACAAACTGAGCACCCTAGGGATGGACCCTAAAGTTACGGCTTGGGTTAGAAACTGGTTGAGTGGGAGGCGACAAAGGGTACAGGTAAATGGAGCTCACTCTGAGGAGAAGGAGATTACCAGTGGTGTGCCCCAAGGATCTGTCCTTGGTCTGATTCTTTTTAACATCTTTATTAGTGATATAGCGGAAGGGCTGTCGGGTAAGGTTTGCCTCTTTACGGATGATACAAAAATCTGCAATAGAGTAGACTCCCAGGAAGATGTAGATGACATTAGGAGGGGTCTAGCTAAGCTTGAAGAATGGTCTAGAATTTGGCAGCTGAGATTTAATGTTAAAAAATGCAAGGTCATACATTTGGAATGCAGCGATTCAAGGGAGCAATATAGTATAGGGGGTGAAGTACTTTTGTCCACTAAAGAAGAGCGGGACCCAGGTGTGATTGTGCCTGATGATCTTAAACTAACTAAACAGGTAGAAAAGGTGATGGCAAAAGCTAGAAGGATGCTTGGTTGCATACGGAGAGGAATGGCTAGCAAAAAAAAGGAGGTGATAGTGCCTCTGTATAAGTCTTTGGTGTGACCTCATTTGGAGTATTGTGTGCCCCTTCAAAAGGATATAAACAGGTTGGAGTCAGTGCAGAGGGTGGCTACTAAAATGGTTAGTGGTCTTCATTATAAAGCATATGAGGATAGACTTAAGGATCTTAATGTGTACACCTTAGAGGAAAAATGGGATAGAGGTGATATGACTGAGATGTTTAAATACCTCCGTGGCATAAATGTACAGGGGGAGAGCCTCTTTCGATTGAAAGCAAGTAATGCTATGAGGGGACATGGGATGAGGGTGAAAGGGGATAGATTCAGGAGTGATATCCGGAAATATTTAAGGGAAAAAGTGGGGGATCCGTGGAATAGTCTCCCAGTGGAGGTGGTAGAGATGAGGACAGTATCTGAATTCAAAGAAGCATGGGACAAACACAGATGATTTGTAAAGGAAAAAAGGGGACTGTTGTAGTGGTTGATATGGAAGGACAGACTAGATAGGCCATGTGGTCTTTTTTTGTCGTCATGTTTCTATGTTTACCATGATACTGCTACAGAACAGCATTTTACACACTCATAAGATTGCCCAGAGTATAGGCACCTAAAAGAAGGTACTTGGAGAACATTGGGCCCGATTTTTCAAAAGGATTTATCTGTTTAGCAGGACTTGCAAACTGGATAAGCCACACTCAGCCCACTAGCTGGATAGTGCCGCTGAATAATTCCTTTGACCATCACATCACTATCTAGATAGTGCCAGGGCAGTCTGTAGGCATAGCTGGGGAGGAGCTACAACTTATCCAGATAGTAGCAATCTTTAGGGCCATTATCTGGATAAATATCCACATAACCTAACACAGGTAAGAAGCTGAAAATCACCATTATCCAATAGCTGCCACCACTGACCACAAGAGCTGTGTATTCGGCAGCAGCTGCTCTCCAGATACTACTGCTGAATATCCAGATTTCCTTTGCGTGTATAAGAACGCTGACCACTGCAGGCTAAATATCAGCCTAGTAGAACTTACTTTTATATGATATATGCATAAGGATCCTGGGGAGTACAATATGTGGAATAAGAATGGGATCAGCACTCATACCAATAAGAACATAAGAACATAAGATATGCCATACTGGGTCAGACCAAGGTCCATCAAGCCCAGTATTCTGTTTCCAACAGTGGCCAATCTAGGTCATATGTACCTAGCAGTTTCCCCAAGAGACGCAAGTTCCACAATGCTTGTACTGGGTCAAGCATTGATATCTTCGGTCACTTCTTAATGGTTTATGGACCTTTCCTCCAGGAACTTGTCCAAACCTTTTTTAAACCCAGCTACACTAACAGCCTTTACTACATCCTCCGGTAACAAATTCCAGAGTTTGATTACACGTTGAGTGAAAAAATATTTTCTTTTATTAGTCTTAAATAGTTTACCCTGTAGCTTCATTGCATGTCCCTTAGTCTTTCTATATTCTGATCACGTAAACAATCGATCTACGTTTACCCGTTCCACTCCGTTCATTAATTTATAGTCTTCTATCATATCTCCCCTCAGCCGTCTCTTTTCCAGGTTAAAGAGCCCTAACCTTTTTAGCCTTTCTTCATAGGGGTATCCTTCCATCCCCTTTACCATTTTGGTGGCTCTTCTCTGAACCTTTTCTAAAATCGCTATATCCTTTTTAAGATACGGCAACCAGAATTGCACACAATATTCAAGGTGCGGTCTCACCATGGAACGATATAGAGGCATTATAATATCTTTTGTTTTATTTTCCATTCCTTTCCTTATCATACCTAGCATTCTATTTGCTCTCTTGGCCGCCGCTGCACACTGGGCCGAGTGTTTTAACATGGTATCCACAATGACGCCTAAATCTTTTCCTGGGTGGTGGTTCCTAATGTGGAACCTTGCATCGTGTAACCATAGTTTGGGTTGTTCTTCCCTAGGTGCATAACCTTGCACTTGTCCACATTAAATTTCATCTGCCATTTTGATGCCCAGTCTTCCAATTTATCAAGATCCTCTTGCAATTTTTCACAATCCTCTTGGGTTTTAACAACTTTAAATAGTTTTGTGTCATCTGCAAATTTGATAACCTCACTCGTTTTTCCACTTTCCAGGTCATTTATGAATATGTCAAAAAGCAGCGGACCCAGCACAGATCCCTGGGGTACACCACTATTCATTGGGAAAATTGGCCATTTAGCCCTACCCTCTGCTTTCTATCTTTTAACCACTTCCTGATCCACAATAGTACACTGCCTCCTATCCCATGACTCTTTAGTTTTGCCAAAAGTCTCTGATGAGGGACCTTGTCAAAGGCTTTCTGAAAGTCCAGATATACAATATCAACCAACTCACCTTTGTCCACCTGTTTATTCACTCCTTCAAAAAAACATAACAGATTAGTAAGACAAGATCTTCCTTGTCTAAAGCCATGTTGGCTGTCTCCCATTAGGTTGTGACTACCTACATGCTGAGCAATTTTATTCTTTATGATGGTTTCTACCATTTTTCCCGGTACTGACATCATGCTCACCGGTCTGTAGTTTCCCGGATCACCCCTGGAACTCTTTTTAAAAATTGGTGTTACATTGGCGATCCTCCAATCTTCAGGTATTAGAGATGATTTTAATGATAGTTCACAGATTACTGATAGCAGGTCTGCAATCTCATATTTCAGTTCTTTCAACACCCTTGGATGTATACCATCCAGCCCAGGTGATTTGCTACTCTTCAGTTTATCTAATAGTTGTAAGACATCTTCCCGATGTATCGATATTTCCTTCAATTCTTCCATACCTTTAAATACCACTTCAGTCATGGGTAACATCCCTACATCTTCCTCAGTAAAGACCGAAGCAAAGAATTCATTCAGTCTCTCCACTATCGCCTTGTCGCCTCTTAGTGCTCCTTTAACCCCTTTATCATCTAATGGATCAACTGACTCTCTCACAGGTTTTTTGCTACGAATGTACTTGAAAAGGTCTTTATTTCGCATTTTTGCTTCTGCAGCAAGCTTCTTCTCAAATTCTCTCTTTGCCTGCCTTATCAATGCCTTGCATTTGACTTGCCAGTGCTTGTGCTGTTTCCAGGTTTCGTCGTTTGGCTCTTTTTTCCATTTCCTGAAAGATGCTTTTTGGCAACAACAGCCTCTCTGACCTCACCTTTAAACCATGCTGGCAGTTTTTTGGACTTCCTTCCACTTTTCTTAAAGCGTGGAATAAAGCTGGTCTGGGCTTCCAAGATAGTATTTTTCAACAACAGCCAAGCTTGATGTACGTCTTTAACCTTTGCAACTGCTCCTTTTAGTTTTTTCTTAACTGTTTTCCTCATTTTATCATAGTCTCCCTTTCAAAAGTTAAAAGGTAGTACTGTGGATTTCTTTACTATCCCTCCTCCACTAATTAAATCAAAGGCGATCATGCTATGATCACTATTGCCAAGTGGCCCCAACACCCTTATCTCTTGCACTAGATCTGGTGTTCCACTAAGGACTAGGTCTAATATGGCTTCCCCTCTGGTCGGTTCATGAACCAGCTGCTCCAATAAGCAGTCATTAAGGTCAACCCCAGAGTTAGTTCAAGGTGTTGGCACCCTTAAGCCCTTAAGTCCCTCCTCCATTTTCCTCCCCTGATTGTCAGAATGTATTGTTTAGCCTTGAATGCTTCTCTTTGCCACCCCCCAGAAGCTGCCACCCTAGTTGACAGTTTAATTGGCCTAATGGTTGCCCAAGTACACATACCAAGTTACTGCTATCTAGGAGCAGGTGTAACTGTACGGGAACTTTCAGGCTAGCAATTTAATAAAAGGTTATAGGCATATCTGTTGCCTTTAAATGTCTGCGCCTTCAATAGAGGTGCAATTTCTGCAAGAATTGTACTAGTATTTTATAAAGACACACAACCGCTTATGTGTTTTTAAAAAATAGGCGCCTTCCTGAACAATTAACCTAAACAACCCATTAGAAATTACTCTCAATGCGTTCTATGCATCTCCACCTGATTGACCTTAGTATCCTTTTAGAAAGGCAGGATTGATGAGATACATAACCACTATTCACAGATATCACTCAATGGAATAATGAGACACTGCTGTACGAAAAAAAAAAAACCTCAGCTTGAAATCAGGGAAGGTTGCCCAAATCTTGATTAGACAGCACCTATCCACAGAATAGACTAGGGCCAGGGAATAAACAGCTCATAGTTTCTAAGATTGGTGAAGTTGTCATTTCTGACCCTGAATTCTCTTCTTCATTAATTTCTACGTCCTTTACTAGATTTGGAATTTTATCCGAAAACCACACCAGCTGGTTTGGATTAAATTAGAGCAACGCTCAGCAACAAAGATTACACCTCAGCTGCAGAGAAAGCAATTTTTTTTCTTTTTTTTGCTTTCAGTAGTTTCAAAATTTCAGCAGTTCCTAACAATGACTTCCAAAACACTGCATGCATGATAACATGAAATATTCTGCCATCTACATGCTTCCAGGAGCACATCGAAAGTTTGCCTGTTGCTCTCTGTCTGTTCTATAATGCTGCAATTAGACTCTGTGAAAGGAAGAATGATTCTCTGAAATTAGCCAAGTTTAAGTGGCTACATTAGACATTGGAAAGGTTGACAGCCCACAAGTGTTTCTGAGTTTGGGCTTGGGGTCAGGGCAAGAAGACTAACTACAGTTCACAAAAGAGAATCTTAAATCTAGATGATCATTTTTTTTTACATAGACCCCACAAGGTCTAAAAGGTAGTCTAGGTGGAAAAGCAATAAGAGAAAATATGTAAATTAGAAAATCCTGAATAACTCCATTTAAAAATACTTAGAAAGGTCTTCAAAAGCACTTATCCAGTTAGCAACACCTGAAGTGCCACTGAGGGAATATTTAGTGGCACTTTACAGATATTGCCACTGAATATTCTGTCTGACCGCTGCAGTACTTCCTGGATAGTTCCAGGGTGGTCCGGGGGTACAGCAGCAAACTATCCATATAGTGGTAAATTTCAGTACTCTACAGCTAGCTAGTTATATATATGTCCTAAATGGCCATCCTTATAGATTAATCAGAGAGTAGTGCTGGAGTAGAGGAGTAATTTAATGGTTAGAGCAGCAGGCTGCAAAGCAGGGAAACCAGGTTCGGATCCCACTGTTGCTCCTTAGGATTTTGGACCAGTCACTTAACCTTCTGTTGCCTCAGGTACAAACATAGGGCCCTTTTTCTAAAGTGCATTAGGTTTTTGCATTGAATGTTTAGCACTAAAACGGATGCGCATTAAGTGCAAAGCCTCCACAGTAACTCTTGGGGCTGTGACCAGCATGTTCCCAGCAGTTAAGGTATACATGCATACTTAGTTGCAACATTGACAGTCAGCAGGTGATATATCCCCCTATGCGAGTGCAATACCTCTCCATTCCCACTCCCCCCCAACCCGCCCATTCATCACCCCAGTGCACGACTGGCAATTAGTGCGTGAATCAGCATGAGGTAACTGTCATAATCTCATGGGAACAGTTACTGTGGGCTCTTGTTCATAGTTAGCACATGTGTAAATGTGCGTTAACTGCTTAGTGCACTTTAGTAAAAGAGCCCCTTAGTTTGTAAGCCCTCTGGGGACAGGAAAATATCTACAGTAACTGAATGAAACTTGCCTTGAACTTCTGTGAAATGCATGAGCTAAATATCATTTCTATATTCATAATGCTGTCACTGGTACTGAAAATCTAGACTTAATTTAGCCATAGTTGGAGCTTTAAAAAAACACTAACTGCATTGGCTAAATATTGACCAGATAATTTATATTCAACTTGATTAAATAAACATTGTTAGATTGCAGATGTGGATGTTGAACACTTCTAATTAAGTTTAGGACAATATTCAAAAAATATAGACACCTAACTTAAGAATTAAGCACCTAGGACCTGATATTGAACTGCCCGGATCTTCGAAGGGCTATGCGCCAACTGGCGCATAGCCCTCCCCGCTGACCTCCAAACTGGATATTCAATGCCAAGGCACTGGCATTGAACATCCGGTGATCACTGCCAAAGCTGGTAGCCACCGAAGCTAACTGTGCAGCAGCGATATTGGCTGCTGCCCGGTTAACGATCGGCGCATTACAGATAGACAAGGGTTTTCCTTGCCTATCTTTAGGGCACCGATCGCTAACCGAGCAGCAGCCAATATCACTGCTGCATGGTTAGCGCCAGTCTCCGCTTCTGCTCCACCCTGGACTGTCTCCAACACGCCCTGATACCGTTTGGATAGCATTGGAGTGCATAGGGGACTTAGCTGGGGATATTCAACAGCGCTAACCGTGTAGTTGCCGTTGAATATCCCCAGCTAAGGCATTTACATGGTTTGGGTACTAGGCAATTGCTCTAACCACTAGGCTACTCCTCCACTCAAGAAGGGATCTAAAGTGAACTTAATCAGTGCACAAATGGCTGCACTGACAGCAATGCACAGTGCATTTAACTCCATTTAAATGGTTGGTAATGAAGCAATTAGCTATGCAGTGGAGATGCAGAGAAGTACGTAGAGTCAGAAGGCTGAACTCAATGCTGGGAGTTTAATGCTGGATGTTAAAGATTAGTTCCTAGGTTTGTGGCGAGTGCTGGTGAAGAATTTATGCCTGTTTCTTGAATGTACAGCAGTTGCAATTTATTTCTGGCTTTGCTGAAGAGCGTGCTAAATAAAAACGGCAGGGGAAATGCGCTGGAACGATGCGATGCACATGTACTAGAACGCTATCGAGCGCATAGACATCATTATTTTGCACAGAACGTCTTTATAGAATAATATCGGTGTTTATGAATACCGATATTATTCTGAACGGAACTTCTGCGCAGAATATTGCTGTTTATTCACCAGGTAGTATTCCTGCACAAGTGCCAAACTGTTTTTTTTTTTTTTTTTTTGGAAGATATAGGGACTGCTAACGCAGACCCCTGTGTGCATGTGCCTGGCTTGTTCTCCTTCTTTGGTGCAGACTCTGCGCATGGTTCATTTGCATGCTGTTTACTTATAATATCAATGAGCAAAACGTCCGTGTTAAGCTTGTGTTAGGAAACTGCACTAGAGCATTAGTTCTGAGATCTAGCGCAGGGTTTCTGCGTCAAGGCCTCAGCATTGAGTTCCAAATAAATTTGAACACCAGGTTGGCTGGGTGTGTGCTATAGATTGGTTTGAGAGCCCCCGTCATACCCTCCATTTTTCCTATCCCCTCCTTTAAATTAATATCATTAGGCGTATGGTTCAGAAGCTGCATATTTTAGTAGTCTTTTTCTGCACAGTCTCTACTGTGTCAATAATCTTTTAGGCGAAAATGTTCTGACAGCTCTCACTGGAAAAAAGATGTTGGCTACTTTTTATCTGCAGATTTCCACCGAGTGTCAAAAGGAAAGCAGTGTGCACTTTCTCTTACAAAATGCAGAGGGTACAGAGCACCCACAGACTAAATGCACCTGCTTTTAAGTTCTTATTGAGTTTATATGGAAAATCACATGCGTAGACTTGAAAATACGGCTATGGACATGACTTTACAAATGCACTCAAAAGTCACTCCCAGGAATAACTCTCCTAAGTGCAGCTAAAATAAATCATATTGTAGAACAATGTATGCCCTCAGCCATACTTAGGGAAGGCAATTTTCAGACAGCTAATTTACATGGGTAAATTACTCTTTACTCATGTAAATGACTTTGAAATTTCCCCCTGCAAGACGTGGCCTCTAGCATTGGAAACAATCCTTCAAATACCAATGATTTGATCGGACATATCAGCTCCTTTTATGCTTTATGGTTTATTAATATTTAATATCCCGCTTTTTCACAGCAAACCAAAGCAGTTTACAATAATATACACTCCAAGGTATAAAGGACCCCAATACGTAGAAGAAATGGGAAAGGAACTCAAAGGCTGTTTTGAAAAGCGAGGAAAGGAATAATGAGAAGAGAATATGTCTCCCTAAATATACCTCCCTATGCACCCTAGCATCCCTTTAACTCTCCCACCCCAGCAACTCATGTCTTCTTTCCTATCTCTTTCACCCCCCCTCTCCTAACCAGGACTGCCAGCACCACCTTCCTACCTTTGCTGCCATGAGGGGCAGGAGGGAAATTCTGGTGCAAGTCTCGAGCCTCACAAGACTTGCACCAGTTACTTCCTGCCAGGTGCAACTTAAAGCTAAAGAACTAAGCTGTGCATGCAAACAGAGCCAGCACAACAGAGCCGTGTTCACAGCAGCTCTTGGTGCCCTCAGACGTCAGTGCCTCTGCTCCCCCACCATGCTTACAGCAATTACCATGTTGCTCCAACCCTGCGGAGAGAAGTGTTCTGGGAGTGGTAGAGAGTATTCTATTGATAGATGGATGTGTTTTTCCGTATAGAGGGTGTTCTAATGACTTCAGGAAGTGTACTATGTGTGCAGTGATGTAGTCTATGGATTTTAATTTATTTATTTATTTAGACAGATGGACTGATTGAAAAAGAAAGCTATAAGAGCACTCTACTCCAGTCCATGCCCCACCATACTATACTTTAAAGAAGAGTCACATACAGGGCCGGTGCAAGTGTATTGGACATCCTAGACAAACATTATGCCCCCCATCTCTGCACCGAGAATTTGATAATTAAACTCAATAATCATGACCATCCCAACACCACCCCTCCCACAACAATCCTGTAAAAATGCATAATTGGACATCATACTTTAAATATTAAACTTTGTTTTGTATGTAGGTGTGTACCCGTTCCCCTGCAGGTAAAAGAATGGGCAGATGGCTTTTTGAGTTTGTTTGGCTGTTGTTTTGCTGTATATGCCATCACTTATTGGAATTATATTACTGCTGCCTCTCAAAAGATTCTGCCCTAGGCAACTGCCTAGTCTTGCCTGGCAGTTTGTTTTCAATAACACAGTATTCGCCCTGCATCTATTACTGCTTTGCAAGGGAGGATGACCCAATGAGCCAGAGAAAGGCACTGTCAACAGAGCTCATCAGTGTTTGGTGCAAATATTATCCTCTCATTTCATCCTGCAATAAGTGAGCCTAAGACGCAGCTACAGCTGTCCAGCAGGAAAGAGACATCGCAAACTGCTCTTGCTCTGTACCGGCTCTGTGGAAGAGAGACCACCAGGTTACCTTATCATTTATCTGTCTGCTGTATTGCTCACCACTGCTCTCGCTCCATTGGGCTGAAAATAGAAAAGGTCTGAAAACAAAAGAAACAAAGAGTCCAGCATGTCTTTTTCCTACTCGGAGGAGCATATTGTCTGCGGTGTTATGGGAGCCATGGAGATTATTGCCTTCACAACAAGGCCCCTAGTGCCAGACAGGAAAATGGTGGGGGGTGCTCAGACTGTCTCAGACAGAAGCAGCACCTGCCAAATGTACCTGGGTCATTTCAGCATGCTTTACCCATCTCTCAGAATGCGCTAAAGCGCGGGCTAACTTGTGCATTTAAACTCAGATGTCACACGAACATAGATATATTGTTCTGTATAAAATAACGACGAGTACCATGGGTGATGAACAAGTCACAATTTAGTAAACTCCTTCATTCACTGTCTCTTGTATTCTGTTGGCAGCATGATAGTGAAGTGCAGTCCTAACACCAACATTAGCCAAAACAGCCAGCCAAGCAAGGGAGAGCACATGCTCCGCTTGTTGTACAGGGCTGATACAATAGGTAGTGAAACCTTTACAGAATATGATCATTGCATCAAGTAGCTAACCATACTACACACAAAAGGGCCTGTGCATTATAAGTTAGCATGCATCTGGAACAGCTGATAGGCACTAAGGGGCAAGCAACCATGCTAAACAGGGGTCAAAAGGCATTATCAAGTATGTGCTAAAATTAGTATCTGCCAAATATAAATGAGGAAACATTATGGGGGAATATTATAGATTTTTTGCACATAAACACTGTGGCATGCAGGAAAAAGACCTCTTATAAAATCAAAAGTATACACCGTGAGAAGACAGCATATCGTTTACACCATCGGGGGGAGGAGGGGGAGGTGTGTTCTGGGTCACAGTTTAAGCAGAGCAGGGGTGGAGTCATGAGGTCCACACACAGGTTATAAAATATATGCCTACATGCATATTTCAGCCATATGCGTCTACAGCAGCTCCCAAGCAGGTTTAAATGTTTGCAGCCATATTGTAGCTTCTTTTATGTTATTATGCTATACGCGCCTATTTGTCTTTATAAAATAGCCTCAAAAGAGGCACCTATGTGGCCTCCCGACGTATAAAATTACCTGCCACATTAGGCTTTCGCAGGCACATGGTAAATAGCATGGTATGCTGTCTTCCACATGCTGTTTACAATGGGGGTCATAGTAAAAGTCTTAGTTATGATTTGGGCATCCGTAAACATGCATGCGGACATCCAAATCATGGAGATGTCCCAGAAGCCATTTTACACATGGTTGTTAAAGACGTGTCCAATGTGGGGACAACCGAGTAGAGAGGAGGCATGTCTGGAGTGGTGCAATGGACTTAGACATCCCCACTGGATTTCAGAAACATAGGACATATGCAACACTGGTCCAAGTTTACACCTGCTCCAGCCTTAAATAGGCATCGAGAAAGTGCCTGCTCCAAGAATGAATAGACATTGGGAAAGTGCTTGTTTTGGCCATAAAACATCCACAGCATATAGCAAAGATGGCATTCCACCATCCCCAGTACCCTCTACGATCACAATGATGGCAGCAGTGGGGCTTGAACCCTGGCTTCCCTGAGCCTAGCCCAGGACTCTAACCAAGAGGCTATTCCTAGATGTCCCTGCTCTTCAATACCATTTTGGGGATGTCATTGTAGATGCCCCACAGACATCCATATCGGGCATGTCCACATTTATGAAATCAAGCCTGAACTTGGACATGGCTGCTTTCCCCCCCCCCCCTTCCCCCCCAAGACGTTCTGACTTGGATATCCCAGATTGTACTTGGACGTCATTTGTAAAATGTGCCTTCATGGGCTCACTAAAGCCAAAAATGTAACACCCATCTCAGAGCAGGAGTTAATATTTTAGCCCTCATGTAATTTAAAGTATTTAGCTGCCAGCAAACACTGGGGCTGAAAGATGGAGCAGATATATTGGAAACGACACTGTGAAGCAGATATACCGGAAAGGACCCCGGTCTCTGAGCTATAGCACATGCTCCTGCACTTCTCTTTGAAAAGAAAAAGACACCAATATACACTTTGGGGGGATAGTCAAAGAGATTAATACTGCTGGCAAACCTGCTAATTAAGTTAATCCCTCTATCTTGGATATTCAACAGCACTAACATGGTTAGTGCCACTAAACATCCCCAGGTGCCATCACTGTATGCCCCAACGCTAGTCAGTTAACATCAGTGCAGTCGGGGGCAGCTGTGATATTGAGCCACTGCTCGGTGATGGCAAGGTGGCAAAAGCAAGCCTAACTTTCGCTGTGAAAACTAACTGGGCAGCAGCTGAATATTGGCACTGCTCAGCTCAATACAGGCAACTCAGATATTCAATACCAGGACCGGATATGACCCTGGCATTGAATATTTGGGTTTAGGTTTCAGCGGCGGTGGCTAACCGCATTATAACAGCTAGCCACCACCTCTGAATATCCTCCCTTTTATTTTTAAACTTTCTACAAAAATCCACATATAGCCCAAAAATGTCTTTTCAAACAAAAGAAGACCACAAGACAATTGGTGGGCAGATATACAGGGTGGCCCAAAAAAAGTGAGAACATCTCATAAATTAAAAGCTTAAATAGTTTACTTATTTACCTTTTTTTAGCTATATAACGTCTTTATTTCAACAATTTTCAGTCGCCATCTTTTTTTTTTTAAATTGTCAAGCATTTACATATGTCTTTTTGAATTTTTAAATAACTTATATGCTATGAGATGTTCTCACTTTTTTTGAGCCACCCTGTACATACACCACATTGTAGACAGTACATTGATTTTACTGTCTCTAATGAAGCAGCCCTTATTCCCTTCCTCAGTATCTTGAGATTGCCCACCTACTGCAAAATACGGGCTCCAAAACTGAACACAATATTCCAAGTGAGGCCTCACCAGCGACTTGTAAAGTGGCATTAGTACCTCTTCCTTTCTGTTAGTAATTCCTCTCTGTATGCAACCAGCATCCTTCTGGCTTTTGCCACCGCCTTGTCACACTGTTTTGCGACCTTGAGGTCATCAGAAACAATCACACCGATTGTTTCTGATGACCTCAAGTTGCAATGACTTCATAGCAGAGACAGCTAGACCCAAAAACAGCAAATTGCAGTAGTCCATGGGGGTCAAAACCAAATGCTGAAGTACAGTCCTAAGGTCTAATGCATCCAAATATGGTTTCAAATTCCTTAATAAACAGAGTTTTAGCATAGATCTAAATATAAATATCAGACTTCCAAAACAACAGGAATAGCACAATTTTGTTTTTTTTAACATAAGATATGCCATACTGGGTCAGACCAAGGGTCCAACAAGCCCAGTATCCTGTTTCCAACAGTGGCCATTCCAGATCTCAAGTAGCTGTTGTGTTCCCAAAGGTATACACCAGAGGTACTCAAATCCAGTCCTGGAGGGCCGCAAACCAGTTAGGTTTTCGGGATATCCCTAATGAATATGCATGAGATATATTTGCATGTACTGCCTCCATTGTATTTGAACCTATCTCATGCATATTCATTAGGGATTCCGAAAACCTGACTGCTTTGCGGCCCTCCAGGACTGGATTTGAGTACCTCTGGTATACACATTCCATGTTGCTTTTCCCAGAGTTAAGAAGTGGATTTCCCCAGTCCTTTTTAATAATGGCTTATGGACTTTTCCCCAATGGTCAAAAAAAGCAGTAAAACAAAAATATGTATACCATTAGACTACTGAAAATATCACAGCATAAAACTGTCCGTGGAAAAATATCACAATAGAAACTTGAGCAAAATTAAACATAAAAAGTGTTGCAACTATTTTTGTTTTCCAATGTGGTTTTGGGGATTGTGCTGTGTGATCTTGGAGTATATGTTTAATTTTGCTCAAGTTTTTTTTTTAATTTTTTAAATCTTTTTATTCATAATTGCACATAATACAGATACAAACATAACAGGAAATGCCTCTAGAAACTATACAGGAATTACAAACCAATATACGTAAAACATTTTAGGTGTAGTCCATGTCAAGGAAAGAAGGGAGCACATAGTAAAAGGAAATAAACAAAAAAAAGGAAAACAAAATAGAGAAAAGGAAAAACTTCCCCTTTAGCCCTATAACTACTATGAGCTTACCAACAATATGAAGAACCAAAACACTCCTCACACTTCCCTATCTATAAGGAATTTCTCTAATTGTACAGGATCATAAAACACATGTGTCATATCCTGCAATGATATATTACACTTGCAGGGGTAACGCAAAAAGAAAATTGCCCCAAGTGCCACAACCTTAGATCTCAAGGTCAAGAAGTATCTTCTACGCAACTGCGTACTCCTGGAAACATCCGGGAATACATTAATTTTCTGACCACAAAATTTTGAATCCTTATTTTTTAAAAAAAGGTTTCAAGACCTTGAGTTTATCAGCCAGAGATACAAAGGAAACTAACAAAGTTGCCCGCTTGGCAATCTCATCACTTGAATCCTCCAGAAATTTAGTCAAATCCTGGTTCATATCAAGGGACAAGATTGTCCAGCCCCTCCCCCCCCCCCAGCATCCAATACCCGCTTTCCTATAGGCAAATAATAACATCTCTGAACAGAAATCTTATCTTCAAACAACAATATTTCATGAAAATATTTCTCTAGCAAAATTTCAGGAGATAGCAACGTGGTAACAGGGAAATTGAGAAAACGTCAATTTGGAGCTCTAGCAGAATTTTCTAGAGCTTCCAATTTAGAATGAATAGAAAGGGAATCTTTAATAGAGGAAACACTAGTCTGTTGGACAACCTGGAGTTGTCCCTCTAACCTGGAAATTAATTATTTATTTATTTAGACAGATTTGTATACCACCTTAGCCTACAATCAAAGTGGTCACATCACAATTGGAGGGTTACATCTAACATGAGGGTACTTAACAACATTATACAGTGAACTCGTATGTCTAGTTGGGATGAGTGGGTATCGAGTTGGCGGAGGTAGTTGCATTACCGTTTGGGTGGAGACTGTTGTCTGTCTGCTCATAGGTTTCTGTAAAGAGCAGGGTTTTAAGGGCCTTGCAGAAGTCTATGAGTACTGATTTGACAGTACTGATTTGACAGTTCTCCTATTGTAATCGGACCGCTGCTGATCGCTGGAAGCAGCGGTATATAAATGTTTGCTAAATAAAAATAAATAAATAAAATATGATGTCATTTAATGACCTCAGGCTCGTTGGGAGGGAGTTCCAAAGTGTGGACGCCAGTAGTAAAGGAGCTCTTCTTGAAATTGTATTAGACATCTCAGTCACCCTGTTATCTACGTCCTGAAATTGTTGTACAGACTGCTCAGAAAACAAACATAAGGACTGAACAGTATTAGAAAGTTTAGAATCTATACCAGCAATTGCTACCCACACATCTTTTAAGGTAATATCTTGAGATAGAACAGGCAAAAGAGGAGCTACTTGTGCATAAATTACAGGAACTGGGAGTGTCCGGTGGGGGGGGGGGAGAAGGGCACAACTTCCCAAGCGAGACAACTGTAGAGGAAAGTTGTGGAACTGGGCTCAGAGGGGGAGGGAGGGTGTCCTTTCTAGTGAGCTGATAGAAGCCCCTTCAGCCGACTGATGCAAAGGAAAAACAGGACCAAAATGTTTATCCAAAGGCCCTGTAACCTTATGGGAGTCCTGTGACAAGGAAACCGAAGCAACAGTAGATCTTTTAACCTTGCGTTTCCCCATCAGGGTTCAAACTCTTCAACAAAACAGCACCACAGTACCTTGTCACCAGCAGATGGTCTACTCCACCAGCTCACTGCTGGGTCATCAAAGGGACATCAAAGGGGTATATCCTGCCCCTTTAGACACACCCCTTCAGGCCACAGCCCAAAGGCCTACGGAAAGAATTATCAACTGTCCTAGGACCTCAACGCTGATATCAGAGAGGAAGGTTGACCACCCAGATGCCTGCAGCATCTCACTCCCCAATGGAACAAGCACCTCACAGCAGCGCAGCACACCAAGCCCAATGGGAACTCCCAATCTTCCCAACCTAACCTTTTAAGCCTTTCCTCATAGGGATATCCTTCCATCCCCTTTACCATTTTGTTCGCTCTTCTCTGTACCTTTTCCAAGTCTGCTATATCCTTTTTAAGATATGACAACCAGAATTGCACACAATATTCAAGGTGTGGTCGCACTATGGAGTGATACAAAGGCATTATAATAGCCTTGGCTTTTATGATTCCTAGTATTCACCCGAGAAGGAAGTAAATCAAAGGGAGCAGGAGATAAGATTATAAATTTGCATTAAGTTCTAAGCCAAAACTGCACAAAAACTGCTTAATATCTGATAAAACTTTAGTTATATTTTGAATGCCTGAAGAAACTTCCCCAGTCCAGGGAAAAAAATAACATAATGTGTTAGCATAAAATCGATGCTGAATTTTGTAATTCTGCAGAAACTTACACATTAAAAAGCATGGCCGACAAAGGTGATCCCTACAGTAGCCCACACAATGCAGGGAACCAATAGGACCAAGAATTACCACAGCCAGCACTTTGTTTTCTGTCGGTTAAGGAAGATTGAAACCATTCAACTACAGTAGTGCTCACGCCAAGCTTTTGCAGGAGCTGTAATAAAACACCATGAGATATGGAGTTCAAAGCAACAACAATATCCAGAAATCCCACAAAGAGTATTTATTTATGTATTTAAAGGATTTGTTACACCGCTATTCAAATTTTACAACATAGCGGATCCTTGCTCATTGTGCTTCTTTCTCCCCTTCCCCACCATATTTGGCCTTTCTAATTTATCCTTACGTGCCTGCCTTTTAGCTTTGCTCCTCTCAAACTGCTCTTCTTTCTTTTTCTCCACCCTCAAGCTTACGTTTAGAAGTCTCTTGGCTTCGCTCTTTTTGCTACCTTTGTCCTCATCTCTGGAATTCCAACCCGTTTGATCTTAGACTTAAACCCTCATTTGCCAGATTCAAGAAGAGCCTTAAAACTTGTCCGTTTCATCACACTTTCCCAGAGATTCCTACAGGCTAATCCTTCCTACTTCCATTGACTCTCCCTATCACCCCTTCACCCAGTTGGGTAATTCCCAAGCAGAGCCTGTGCTTTATCTCTACTTTCCCCACACTGCTCTTTGCCATTTGGATTGTTACCCTTCTCTATTCCTCTTTTTTCTTCCTCTTTACCATGCCTCCCCTATTTTTTATACCAATTTATCATTTTAGTCAAAGTGGTTTACAACGTAACTTAAACTTGGTAATGTACGTACATTAAATAGGGATATTGATCTGGGATTCTATGCTATAGTCAAAGCAATTCTTCTGAAGCAATGGAGGGTTAAGTGACTTGCAAGAGGATCTTGATAAATTGGAAGACTGGGCATCAAAATGGCAGATGAAATTTAATGTGGACAAGTGCAAAGTTATGCACCTAAGGAAGAATAACCCAAACTATGGTTACACGATGCAAGGTTCCACATTAGGAACCACCACCCAGGAAAAAGATTTAGGCGTCATTGTGGATAACATCTTAAAACCTCGGCCCAGTGTGCAGCGGTGGCCAAGAGAGCAAATAGAATGCTAGGTATCATAAGGAAAGGAATGGAAAATAAAACAAAAGATATTATAATGCCTCTATATCGTTCCATGGTGAGACCGCACCTTGAATATTGTGTGCAATTCTGGTCGCCGTATCTATAGGATATAGCGTTATTAGAAAAGGTTCAGAGAAGAACCACCACAATGGTAAAGGGGATGGAAGGATACTCCTATGAAGAAAGGCTAAAAAGGTTAGGGCTCTTTAACCTGGAAAAGAGACGGCTGAGGGGAGATATGACAGAAGTCTATAAATTAATGAACGGAGTGGAACAGGTAAACGTAGATCGATTGTTTACGTTATCAGAATATAGAAAGACTAGAGGACCTGCAATGAAGCTACAGGGTAAACTATTTAAGACTAAGAAAATATTTTTTCACTCAACGTGTAATCAAACTCTGGAATTTGTTACCGGAGGATGTAGTAAAGGCTGCTAGTGTAGCTGGGTTTAAAAAAGGTTTGGACAAGTTCCTGGAGGAAAGGTCCATAAACCATTATTAAGAAGGGACCCAGGATATCAATGCTTGACCCAGTACAAGCATTGTGGAACCTGTGTCTTTTGGGGAAACTGCTAGGTATGTATGACCTAGATTGGCCACTGTTGGAAACAGGATACTGGGCTTGATGGACCTTGGTCTGACCCAGTATGGCATATCTTATGTTCTTATGTTGCCCAAGGCCACAAGGAGTGCTAGAAGGAACTGAATGCTGGTTGCAAGCCAGTGCCCTAACCACTAGGCTACTCATCCACTCCGTTTTTTGTTTTGTAGACCACTTATATGGCCTTTTTATGCCACCCAGAGGTAAAATAAGCAGTCTAAATAAATAAATGTAACCAAGCAGGATCCTCAAAGCAAGCAGAACTAATAATGTAGGGACATGTTTACTAAAGTGCACTAACCATTAGCGTGGGGTTTGAAGCACGCTAAGGACATTGTGCTAACAGTGTAAGACCCCGTCAACCGTTAGCGAGAGATTGGGCGGCTAGGAGCCTAATGTAGGCATTGCAATTAGCATGGATGTTTTGGGCGCATACTAACTGTGCCTGTTGCTGTAACTTGGATACACCCTAAGCCACCTCAGTGGGTGGCGTTCAGTGCATCCATGTGCTGGTTAGCATGGTGCTGCCTGCACCTCAATATCGCGCTATCGGCAGGGAGATGCGCATGACCCCAAAAATTAGCACATGCCTCCACACTAATTTGGCAGCACTATCACACACTACTAGTGCACACCTTAGTAAACATGCCCCTATTGCTATCACATTTCTTAGGTGTGTGTGTTCCCCTGGAAGAAACTCCACTGTCACCAAGAATTCAGAAAATGTGCAGCGGGCATATGATTTAAATACTACTGAAATTTTCCATAATGTTAATGAAAAAGAGAAACTTTTGCAGTACAGCCTGCCCCCCCATAGATCCTCTTCTTTGTGCTATTTTGAGAAACATTTCCATGTTCTGTGAGACTTAATGTTATGTATGGAGCTGGCAGAGCAGATCTGAAAAGGCAGAGCAGCACCACTAAGATCCTAATGTTTGAAAGTCTTTCCTCTGCTTTGATTGTATTGAAAGGCCTCCATATCCCAGTGGCTCATTAAACTAAAACAAAAAGCATCCACATGTCATACGCACAACTTCCAAAAGGAGCAAAATCTAGAACATTGCCTGGATTTTGTAAAGAGGTTATTTTTTTCTTACTTGCAATTTTTCACAAGTACATGTAGGGTTTTCTTTCCTAGCAACAATGAGTCACATTTGAAAGTCTCGACAGTAATTTTGGCAACTGTGGTCATATGGAGATAAGTCTCAGCCAGGGATTATAAATGATTCTCTTTCGTGTCTCTTCTGGCTCTACAGAGGCGTTCTGTTCACCAGCAGTAAATCTGCACTTTGGGAGAACTTGCAAAGACGTCCAGCTTCTTCTGTTTTCCAAAAGCATTTTCTTTGATGTCTCTTGGCTGGTCTTCATTGCTTGCCTCCTCTAACTTTCTCTCAATTGTCTGTAGAGCTCAAGCGACAATGTAGAAGAGAAGCCTGCAAGAGAAATTATTACCCATTGCAACAATTTGTCAGTCATAGTTCTGTAAAGTTCAAGTTAAAAGATATTTTTTTTATCCCAGTACTGTGTATGGGATAGGAGGCAGTGTACTATTGTGGATCAGGAATTGGTTAAAAGATGGAAAGCAGAAGGTAGGGTTAAATGGCCAATTTTCCCAATAGAGAAAGGGGAATAGTGGAGTACCCCAGGGATCTGTGCTGGGTCCACTGCTTTTTAACATATTCGTAAATGACCTGGAAATGGGAATAAAATTTGCAGATGACATAAAATTATTCGAAGTTGTTAAAACCCATGAGGATTTTGAAAAATTGCAAGAGGATCTTGATAAATTGGAACACTGGGCATCCAAATGGCAGATGAAATTTAATGTGGACAAGTGCAAAGTTATGCACCTAGGAAAGAACAACCCAAACTATGGTTACACGATGCAAGGTTCCACATTAGGAACCACCACCCAGGAAAAAGATTTAGGCATCGTCGTGAATAACATGTTGAAACCCTCCACCCAGTGTGCAGTAGCAGCCAAGAGAGCAAATAGAATGCTAAGTATCATAAGGAAAGGAATGGAGAATAAAACAAAGGATATTATAATGCCTCTGTATCGTTCCATGGTGGGACCGCAACTTGAATATTGTGTACAATTCTGGTCACCGTATCTTAAAAAAGATATAGCATTATTAGAAAAGGTACAGAGAAGAGCCACCAAAATGGTAAAGAGGATGGAAGGATACCCCTAAGAAGAGAGGCTAAAAAGGTTAGAACTCTTCAACCTGGAAAAGAGACAGCTGAGGGGGGATATGATAGAGATCTATAAATTAATGAATGGAGTGGAACGGGTAAATGTAGATCGATTGTTTACGTCATCAAAATATAGAAAGACTAGGGGACATGCAATGAAGCTACAGGGTAAACTATTTAAGACTAATAAGAGAAAATATATTTTCATTCAACGTGTAATCAAACTCTGGAATTCAATACCGGAAGATGTAGTAAAAGCTGCTAGTGTAGCCAGGTTAAAAAAGGTTTGGACAAGTTCCCAGAGGAACCACTATTAAAGGGGGCCCGGGAAATCCACTGCTTGCCCCAATACAAGCATTGTGGAACCTGTGTCTTTTGGGGAAACTGCTAGGTACTTGTGACCTAGATTGGCCACTGTTGGAAACAGGATACTGGGCTTGATGGACCTTGGTCTGACCCAGTGTGGCATGTTCCCATAACCAAAGATAACTAATCACTAACGCAAAACCAATTAAACCAATAGTAGCATATTGTTGGTTCTAAATTGAAGAGCTACATCTTTCCTCCCATTTATGGGGCCACAATTGTGCCAAGGTATTCTTTACTGGATAAGAAAACTCGATTTTTAACACAATTTATTTGCAACTTGCCAGTCCAGAAATCTCTAAGGAGACAGACAGCAATATCAGAGGAGTGGATATTTTTAAACATTTTTTTCTGTTACACTCTGAGGCATGTTTGCTAAAACCCACGCTGTTAAAGCACATGGGGGCCTCATTACCAGCGTGGGGGGCATGTGCATCTATTCCCCTGCAGTTAGCGGAGTTTAAAGACACAGTACCATACAAGCCAGCACTCAGGCACACTTACCACCACCCAGTGAGGTGGTATTAAATGCAGCAAGCGCAGTTAGCATGAGCTAATGCCCACACGAACTGCAACTTACCATCAAAGCCCCCGTTCCACCCTTGACATGCCCAGTCTCCAGCCCACTGCATGCTACCCAGTTAGCACAGACGCCCAAGCTACATTTTAGCATGGAGTCTCAAATCGTGGACTACCCCCAAGATCCTGGATAGCACACTTTAGCAAATATGCCCCTATGTGTTCTAAATTTTAACGGATACGTTTGCCTTTTCAGTCATGACAGCTATTTGTACAGTCCTACTTAAATGGATAAAGATAAGTGGACAGCACCCCTGAAACATCTCCTCCAAAACGGATAACATTTGGCCGGACATGTCAATGTGCAATCTAAAGTTCACCAGCTCAAATTTTAAAAAAATTAGTTAACTCCAATGTTATCAACTTCGCAATAGATAAGCTTCGGGGCCAGCTCTGTACATTCAGTCAGAGTAGGATTAACCCTTTGCTGAGACCTAGGCAAAAGCATATTGGGCCATTCATCGTAATATAGATACTTTTTCTAACTCTCATGAATGAGGCCTTGTGTTGTTCTGACTGCAGAGGAAAACGGGCAAAGGAGGGAGCAGCAGGTTGCAAGCACAGCTTGCTGACTGAAGGACAATGTGCAAGGGGTAGGAAGAACAAACAGAACTCCCCATCTCAATTCCTCCTTCTTACTACCAGCAGCTGACCTACCAGGCCCAACTCTGCCTTGAGATCCATTGAATTAGCCCATCCAAGATGACCCCTCCTAAACATTTGGGCCATAGGCATATGCCTAGTTTGCCTATGCTTTAACCCTATCTTGAGTGCAGTGGGTGCCGGGTAAGCCCCATTATTGAGCAAACTCCTTCACCCTGCATCTAGCAGATTCAGCATGCCAGTGTAATGTCAGCATGTTACTACTATCTACCAATCATTTGTATAGCGCTACCAGGCATATGCAGCGCTGTAGAGACGTGTAAAAGACGGCCCCTGCACATCAGAGCTAACAATCTAGTCAAGACAGACAACACAACAGTTGAGGACAAGGATATATTGTGAGCACTTTTGATTGTAGGATAAGGTGGTATACAAATCCGTCTAAATAAAGAAATACATCTAGGGGAATGGCAAGGAAACACATAGGAGACTAAGCCATCAGGATCCAAAAGCAGACTCGAACAGGTGAGTTTTCAGCCTGGATTTGAAAAGGGTCAGAGAAGGCACCTGACGCACAGACTCAGGGAGTTTGTTCTAGGCTTAAGGAGCAGCAAGGTGGAAAGGATCAAAGTCAAGAATTGGCAGTAGAGGAGAAGGGCACAGATAGAAAGGATCTGCCAGAGGAGCAGAGATCCCAAGGAGGGGGTGTAGGGAGAGACAAGAGAGGAACGGTAGTGAGGAGCAGCAGAATGAAGGCACTTATAAGTCAGTAGGAAAAGTTTGAACTGGATACGGAAGCGGATAGGGAGCCAAAGAAGTGACTTGGGAAGAGGAGTTATATGTTCTGTGATATAACACATATTTCATTTTGTAGTTATATAATGCACATTTACAGCTGGTAATACTCAAGTGCTTTCCCTAGCAAGTAACACATTTTCAAATCCAGGCTTTTGCACCAAGAAGCATGACATCAGAGAAATGCTATACTAAACTACATTGTATCAAATAGGTCAAATATTACTCTTCTCCATATTGTGTAAGCTCCAACTAATTCACAACCACCAATACAAAATAATTTTTGGCACATGGCTATGTTATAGCAAGGCACTGTTTGTGTTATAAAAAGGTTATGAATAATTCCCGTTGGATATGCTTAGAAACATTTCATAAATTCTTGACATGTGTATACATTAGGCGAATGGCAAGTTTCTCAAATGCAGAAGTTCCTACAGCCCTTTCTGTGAGATCTGCACTGCAGATGTAAGAAGGCTTTCTTTGTTGTTTTATTGCAGTTTCAGTGTATGCTGGTGTTTATTAGCTTCATCTTTGTGTCTGATCTTGCTCACATATATCTTACACATTGCTTGATATGCTTGCTGGACATGGAAATACTCAGATGTTGATTTTCAAAAGGTCTAGACACCTAACTTTCAGAATAAAATGCCTAAACTTTTGAATTTAAAATGTTACTGGCTCTGAGCACTTACCTTAAGGAATTTAAGTCACAAGGCATCCAAACAAGGGCTCTACAAGGAGAGAGGCTAAAAGTGACGCAAGAGTGGGAGAATGAAGTTAAAAGCACAGAGTTGATTTCTGGTGCTAGGCGCCTTTAAGTGAGCTCATAGCAGTGCCTAACTTTAGAGACTAAGGGGCATGTTTACTAAAAACCACTAATTTGCGCGCCGCAAAATAGCGCACTAAAAGCGGTACTTAAGAGCGCTTAAACGCCCCGCAATCGTGCGTGTCACCCCCGCACAGGTGCGCGGCACAATAACGGGCCCCTCACAAGTACGGGCCCGCAAATGTCCGATAGAGGCGTGGAACAGCTAACGGAGGGCGGAGGAAGGTTCCTGAGGGGCGGAGAGACGGGCCTAATGGGCGGGGAAGGGGAGGGGAGAGGCTCCCCGCACATTATCGGGGCCGAATCCCAAAGCAAAACTACCGCGAGTGAAACACTCGCGGTAGAGGGCATTTAAAGGGAAGAGAAACCATTTCCGTCAACAATGTACAGCAAAACCGGGGAAACCTGCAAACCGTGAGCAGTGTGATACATGTGCACAGCACAAAAGTGAAAATAAAAATAGAAAGTGAACACAACAAAAATATCACAAATAGTAATTCAGCAGGGGAACAGTTATAGTAATGGGCAAATATAGAAAACACACCCAGGAAAGCTCCAGAAAGAACAAATTAATATTGGAAGGGTCTACGGAGCGGAGACTCATCCAAAACAAATTTCCATTTTGGAGCTTTCCTGGGAGTGTTTGCTATGGTTGACCATTAATATCACTGTTGCCCAGCGTGGTGATATATTGTCCCCCAGTTTCTGTGGTCATTTCCGAGGTTTATGTGCATGTTTGTCACCAGACAGGGTGCATGTGCCCACAGTAAAAATGCGTAGAGCAGGGTTTGTGACTCCATCCTGCCAGGTTTACTACCTCCAGGGGCTGCATTGTCTCTGTGGCCATAGTGTGGTGCAGCGGACACAGCCAGTACCTCTAGGACCAGAGGGTCAGAGGTTCAAATCCCAGCTGGGGCACCTGCCAACCCAGTCCCTATATTTTACCCACCACTAAACAAAGATAGCGCAGACACCCCTGTATTGCAGGGAACATAAGCATGGGTAAAACACCCATATTTTACACAACACTGCAAACAAACCACAACAATGGGCAGTACCTACAGCCAATTCCCCCAAATGCAGTCCCGTACTGCCACATTGCAATCAGGTCATCTGCTTTTTATGTGAGAAGCTCATGCCATCATGTTGGCGGATGAGTACATGTGGTGCAGGGGGCAGTGGCTGCAAGCCACAGAAGACAGAGGCCTAGCCATGTGCAGGCTGGCACAGTCCACTGCAACAGACAGGCCCTGCCGGATCCACAGTCATGGACATTCCAGGGAATCCAGGTAATCTGTGGCTACACGGTGGTGCAGTGCACGCAGAAAGTGCATGCAAGACCATAAGGTCTCCAGTTTAAAGCCCAGCTGGGGCTACCGCCAATCCTGCCCACATATTTTCCCCACAACTAAACAGTGATAGTAAGGACACACCTTTTGTGGCGAGGACATATGCAATGGTAATACGTCTATATTTTACCCCACTGAGCACAGACACCATGAACAGGGGCAGTGCCTAGAGCAGAGTCCCCCAAATGCAGTCCTGGTGGCCCACACACCAGTCAGGTTTCATGCTGCCACTCATACAAATGCCTGTGCTGTATATCTATGCACCACCCCCATGGCATGTAGATGTAGCTCATGCATATTCATGAGGGACAGCAGGAAAACCCGAACAGTGTGATGCAAATCTGGACTGGAGTTGGGAATCTCTGCCGTAAAGCAGCAGCCAACAGGGGCAGACACACCCACACCCACACCCACACCCACAGGCCCCATTGGACAATGCCTACCTGAGAGGCAGGACATTGGGCCCTGCCTGTATCTCCCAATATGAGCAGTTGCATACCTTAGCGATGCTACCCTACACCTGGGTATATGGTACACAGCTATCAAACGTCTCCTCTGAAAAACTGGCAGATACCGATTTATACGCAAAACACATGTTAATGATTGAGCTCCACCATAGCAATCATTCTGATGTCTGTGTTGTGTGCTGCAGGTCTGGCGTCTGACAGTGTTTACCACCCTAGGGAGTGCCCCCCATCAGCCTTGCTTACCATATCCATGCCTGTACTGTTCTCAGGATTGGTGTGTTGGGTAGGGCAGCTAAACCCCCTTGATTGTAGCCCAAAAGATGACCAAGCTGGGTAATGGTGACAGCAATGGGGAAACTTAACAAGACACCCCCAATAAAGGCCAGAAGAAAGTATATGACTCTCTGAAGGGTCCCGCTCCTGCAGCATACAAGGTGCATGTTCACACCTTGAGATAGGATATAGCAGGGTTTGCCACTCCAATGGACAGTTCCCCTATGGCATGCCCATGTTCCACAACAGTATGTATGATTTGGGGGGACGCGTGGTTGATTATGCAGGCACCCAAACCCCAGAACGCACAGCATAGGCAGACGCCTATATGCACACTGGATGGCCCAAAACTGTGCACCACCAGCACCAGCAGCAGAAGGATATGCAGCATGTTTGTGGAGGGGTCCTGATTTCCTAGGGGGGCAGTGGAAGTTGCCCAGAGAAGACGGAGGCAGACACCCCTTCACGTGGGTGCAGGGCACCCAACAGAAGGGCACCTCCTGACAAACACACATGGTACCACCAGGGAGTACATTGTCTCTGTGGCTGCAGTGTGGTGCAGTGAACACAGCCACTGTGTTCAGGTGCCAAAGATTACCAGCCCAACTCCCAGCTGGGGCCCCCGGAAACACAGTCCACATATTTTACTCAACAATAAACCCTGATAGTAAAGACAAACCCTAATTGCAGAGAACAAAAGCATGTTCCCCAACCTCGCTTTTACCCTAAGGAGCACATACACCTGAACAATATGCAACACCTACAGCAGAGAACACAAAAAAGCTGTCCAGTAGGGCCACATTTCACTCAGTTGTGATATGGTAACCAATATAAGCCCATGTCAGCATGGTGGCGTACGCGTCCTGGTGAGAGAGGGGGCAGTGGCTGCTGCCCACAGAAGATGCTGGCCTAGCCCCCATCACGTGGGTGCAGTGCACTCCAACAGACAGCACCTGTGTGACAAACACCCATGGACTCCGCAGGGAATGCACCATTGCTGTGCTCAGATTGTGGTGCAGTTGATTTAGCCAGTGTCTTGAAGACCAGAACACCACAGGTTCCAATCCCAGCTGTGGAACTTTCCATCCCAAAACCCACATTTTACCCATGAGGGAAACATGGTAGTAAAGAATGAACCTGTCCTGCAGAGGACATAAGCGTCGGGCAAAAGCCCATACCTGTCCTTAAACAGCACACAGCACATAAACATATGCATCACCTACAGCAGAATCCCCCAAATGCAGTCATGGAGTGTCACAAATTACTCTGGTTGGATGATGTTTCCCATAAAGATGCGTGTGCCTCAATGTAAGTTAACGGCACCATGGTATGCAGATGTATCATAGGCATATTCATTATAGAGATCATGAAAACCAGACCAGTGTTTGTGACACCTGGACTGGAGATGGTAACCTCTGCCCAATAGCACTGGGCAACAGGGCCAGAAACACCTGCACCTGCAGGCTCCATTATCCAAAGACCAATGCAGCGGCAGGATGTTGGGCCCTGTGTGCCTCTCCCAATACTAGCAGGTGCATACATTACCAATGCAACAGTAACATGGGGATACGGTACAGAGATATAAAAAGCCTGTTATGATCACTGTCAGATAGAGATGGCTATGTTAAGCACAAGCAGCTCATTGAGCTGTACCATAGCAACGTCTCTGATGTATGTGCAATGTTTGTCAGGCCATGTGTCCTCCAGTGTCCACCACCGTGGAGAATGACTCCAACAGTACACCATAATATTGCCAGGCCTGCAATGTGCCCATTACTGGTGCGTTGGCCAGGGCTGCCACATAACACAACATCTGCTCAATGTTGCCCTAGGTGTAGGGAGTGTGTGTCTGTCTATCCTGTGAGTGGTGTCTGCCCACACCCTCTGCAGCACACACTGATAGCACTTTTGCCAATATTGGCCTGCAAATGTGCATAATGAGGAGCAAAGTACTGTGGGTATAGAACAGATAGGGTGGCATGAGCAGGATGCATATGCACAGGGCACACATGACTGCCTGGGACGATGTAGTGCCTGGCGGTCACCTCCACAGACATGGTGTCCATTGAATGCCCTGCTTGGAGGTCATTCTCACCCTGACCGATCAGTGAACACGGCCTGGCTAGGTTCCACCAGAGTGCCATATAGTAGGTCTCTCATGTGATGTATATGGGTTCTGTATATATGGGGCCCAATCACTGAGTTAAGTGTGTGGTGGGTGTGTTCACATCCCAGGTATGGGTGGACACATTTCCCCTGGTAACATGCACTATGGACTGTCTAGTGGCCTGACTGCAGTGAGCATGTGTCTGGCTGGTACACTGTGCAGGGTTCAGTAGAAGGGGACACACTGTGCCTGCTGCTGGGAAATGTAAGATGGTGCTGTGGGGATCAGGCCCTACTGTCTGGCAGCTCAGGAAATATGGATGTGTACAGAACTGCAGAGAGCTCGCTGTAGGTTGTCAGTACCACAGCTTGACTTTGTGTGATGGTGCTGCCAGCCGCTACAAGTGTAGATGGGATATTGAATGTGGATATGTTGTTGGGAGAACCTTGGTTCCACAGGGCTAGTTTGGTGGTCAGACACACACTTCGCCTATGTATACAAACAGCTTTTTTCCTCACACACCCACCGCACATATTTCATTTGGGCAGGGCACCCACACATGACATGCACCCCTCTGTGAGCATTGTAGCCCACCAAGCCCAGACGTGACTGGTAGATCCAGATGGTCAAACGTCTGTCTGATATGCCAAACTATCTGACATCGGCCAGGATAGGTGCTGTGTGTCCCACCTCACCCTCAGGGTGAGCACAGGCCACACACACTCTGATGGTCTGTAGCCACTCTGTAACAGCACCACGGAAGGTCAGTACCCACTACTAGTCCCAGGTGCTGCTGTGTTTCACACCCTATGGTCTGACCATCTGTATAGCGTTGCTTTGCATGTGCAGTGCATCATGTGTGTGAGTGGGCACACCCTACCCTGTTAAACGTAGCACACAGTCTGCAGAGGTTATATTGCAGCCAGCCAGACGTCTCAACACAGCTATGGAGCTGTAGTCCACTGGTGACAGCAATGCCTCTGTAAGCAACAGGTTGCTGGTTCAAATCCTTGTTGTGGTTGTCCACACAAAGTATTTTGAATATTTACATTGTCACGTATACTGCAATCAGTCAGCATCAGTGCTGGTTACATTGCACAATCGGACATGTGTTGCACAGGGCATTGTAACATGGAGATAAAGATTCCTCAAGGGTCTTGTGGGCTGTCTGTCCCAGAATGTGTGTAATGTCCTGTAGTACTGCCAACTCAGAAACCATCACAGTGCATTAACCCTAGGATGCCGTATAAGGTGTCCTATGGAGCACCTGATGCTTACAGCACTGTGAGGATCTCATAGCTGCCACCACTATTTACATTTTGAAACCGGTCATTGGCTGTACTCACCAATAACCTCACTGTGGATGGAAATACACAACCTCTGCCTCCACAGTCAGCGAGGTAATCTGTGGGCCACAGCTCAATAGCTGCCAACAGATGCCTGCCGTTGTAAAGAGGCAATCATGCCGACTGTGTGCTGTGGTTATCAGGGGGGTGGTGATCCATCAGTGAGATTGCTGTACAGCACATGACGTATATAGCACTGTAAGGGTATTGACACTGGCAGCACTGCTGTATTGTAGAAAGAGGTCTGGCCAGGTAACACTCTTGCAACGTATGAAGATATATGTCTTGTGCAGCACAGATGTACATCAAAGGCAGCATGCGTAATCTTGTACTGCAGTACAATAATGTGTGCTGCGTGAGACAGGTATACAAGAGCCCAACTGGAACATGTAACCCAATGACAACAGGTTATGCAGTCCACTTATAAACATTGTGCAACACTTCTGCCACCAGGACTGTATGCCCATCTCACATAACAAAGGATAACAAGCAGTAAGTTGGCATGCCAACCCACAAGTCCTGGTAATGGGCACCAAGAAACCTACTGTGAATTTCCAATGCTCAGATATGATCATCCGCCACCGCCAAGGCAACCACCACATCATTGCTGGACATACATGGAGATGCACCACAGAACATACTCCAGTGGCACACACAACCCCATATCACCAGGGGGACTGACACCTGACGTTGATGGTCTGTCAGCACCCATTGTTATCAGTGGCAAACCCAAAACTGCTAGCTGACACAAATAGCACACCTCATCTGTCAATGCACCAGAAATCATTGGATATGTGTCCAGAGGTTCAAAACCACACTGTATAAACAAGATTAATCTATAATAATCATGGTATGTTTTGGGACATGTGAGACACATCGTTGCTATATCTGTCTACAGAGACCAGTAGACATAATGTTAGCGACCCCATAACCAGTGTATCTGAATGATGCGTGCATTTACAATGTGCCTTTACTTTGACGCGCAGCCATGCGGAACGTACCAGCGTGATTAGCTTAATCGCGCAGCCATGCGCCGCACCCGTACGCGCGCCACGCCACGCAAATCCGGAAGTTGCGTCGCGCACGTCAGGACGCGCATACAGGAACATGGCGTCCAGGACAAGGAAGCCGGCGTTTAGCCTCCGTGAGCTGCGCTACCTGGCAGCGCTCATTGGCCAGAAGCAGGAAAGGCTGTTAACTGGCCCCTCCAGGCGAAGGAACATGGGGAGAGTGAGGAGGGCCTGGGAGAGGCTCACCAGGTGCTTCAACCGCATGGCTGACCACCAAAGGGAGGTAAGTGAATGGCCACAGGTCATCATAACCATATACACAGACAGGGTTGATGGCAGCTGTCCATGATGCTGTGTGTAGGTACTCTAGATCAGGAAAGTGCAACAGTTAAAGGCCACACGCCATATGTTTATGTATCACCTCTGAGTGGATTGCCATGTACCCAGGTGGTGACAGATGTGGTCACAGAGGGCATGATGCCACCATGCAGACCTGACTGATGCTGATGTTGATCTATGACAGCACACTATAATACAGCTAGGGCAAACATCTGCCTATGGAGTGTCCTGAAACATCATGTGCTGATGGTGGTATCTGTATCTGCAGGGAACACATAGGGGCCACCCTCTGGGGTCCGGAAAGGTGCAGCACATGGTCCCCAGCCACCCAGGTGCCATGGTGTTGTTTGCCAATGGTGTGTAATACATCCCCCCCTATCCCCAGGACTCCAGACAGCATATCAGAGTGGGCCCACGGTCACTGTGGAGATATGGTTGTTTGTGTCAATGTAGTTGGAAACATCCCCCCTACCTCCAGGAGTCCAGAGAGAACATCCAAGTGGGTTCACTGTCACCCTGGAGATATGGCTGTGTGTCCTAAAGTAGTTGGAAACATCCTCCCTACCTCCAGGAGTCCAATAAGCCCATCCAAGTGGGTTCACTGTCACCCTGGAGATATGGCTGTGTGTGCTAATGTAGTTGGAAACATCCCCCTATCTCCAGGAGTCCAGAGAGAACATCCAAGTGGGCTCGGTGTCACCCTGGAGATATGGCTGTGTGCTAATGTAGTTGGAAACATCCCCCTACCTCCAGGTGTCCAGTCAGCCCATCCAAGTGGGTTCACTGTCACCCTGGAGATATGGCTTTGTGTGCTAATGTAGTTGGAAACATCCCTCCTACCTCCAGGAGTCCAGAGAGAACATCCAAGTGGGTTCACTGTCAACCTGGAGATATGGCTGTGTGTGCTAATGTAGTTGGAAACATCCCCCCTACCTCCAGGAGTCCAGTAAGCCCATCCAAGTGGGTTCACTGTCACCCTGGAGATATGGCTGTGTGTCCTAAAGTAGTTGGAAACATCCCCCCTACCTCCAGGGGTCCAGTAAGCCCATCCAAGTGGGTTCACTGTCACCCTGGAGATATGGCTGTGTGTGCTAATGTAGTTGGAAACATCCCACCTAACTCCAGGAGTCCAGTAAGAACATCCAAGTGGGTTCACTGTCACCCTGGAGATATGGCTGTGTGGCCTAAAGTAGTTGGAAACATCCCCCCTACCTCCAGGAGTCCAGTAAGCCCATCCAAGTGGGTTCACTGTCACCCTGGAGATATGGCTGTGTGTGCTAATGTAGATGGAAACATCCCCCCTACCTCCAGGAGTCCAGAAAGCCCATCCAAGTGGGTTCACTGTCACCCTGGAGATATGGCTGTGTGTGCTAATGTAGTTGGAAACATCCCCCCTACCTCCAGGAGTCCAGTAAGCCCATCCAAGTGGGTTCACTGTCACCCTGGAGATATGGCTGTGTGTGCTAATGTAGTTGGAAACATCCCCCCTACCTTCAGGAGTCAGAGAGAACATCCAAGTGGGTTCACTGTCACCCTGGAGATATGGCTGTGTGTCTAAAGTAGTTGGAAACATCCCCCCTACCTCCAGGAGTCCAGTAAGCCCATCCAAGTGGGTTCACTGTCACCCTGGAGATATGGCTGTGTGTGCTAATGTAGTTGGAAACATCCCCCCTACCTCCAGGAGTCCAGTGAGACCATCCAAGTGGGATCACGGTCACCCTGGAGATATGGCTGTGTGGCCTAAAGTAGTTGGAAACATCCCCCCTACCTCCAGGAGTCCAGTAAGACCATACAAATGGGTTCACTTTCACCCTGGAGATATGGCTGTGTGTGCTAATGTCGTTGGAAACATCCCCCCTACCTCCAGGAGTCCAGAAGCCCATCCAAGTGGGTTCACTGTCACCCTGGAGATATGGCTGTGTGTGCTAATGTAGTTGGAAACATCCCCCCTACCTCCAGGAGTCAGAGAGAACATCCAAGTGGGTTCACTGTCACCTGGAGATATGGCTGTGTGGCCTAAAGTAGTTGGAAACATCCCCCCTACCTCCAGGAGTCCAGTAAGCCCATCCAAGTGGGTTCACTGTCACCCTGGAGATATGGCTGTGTGTGCTAATGTAGTTGGAAACATCCCCCCTACCTCCAGGAGTTCCAGAGGAGAACATCCAATGGGTTCACTGTCACCCTGTGAGATATGGCTGTGTGTCTAAAGTAGTTGGAAACATCCACCCCTACCTCCAGGAGTCCAGTAAGCCCATCCAAGTGGGTTTCACTGTCACCTGGAGATATGGCTGTGTGTGCTAAATGTAGTTGGAAACATTCCCCCCTACCTCCAGGAGTCCATTAAGCCCATCCAAGTTGGATCACTGTCACCCTGGAGATATTGCTGTGTGTCCTAATGTAGTTGGTAGATGGAAACATCCCCCCTACCTCCAGGAGTCCAGTAAGCCATCCAAGTGGTTTCACTGTCACCTGGAGATATGGCCTTGTGTGTGTAGGTCGTTGGAAACATCCCCCTACCTCCAGGAAGTACCAGAGAGAACACAAGTGGTCACTGTCACCCTGGAGATATGGATGGTGTGGCCTAATGTAGTGGAGAACATCCCCCCTACCTCCAGGGGGTCCAGTAAGCCCATCCAAGTGGGATCACTGTCACCCTGGAGATATAGCTGTGTGTCCTAATGTAGTTGTAAGCATTCACACTACCTCCAGGAGTCCAGATGAGAACATCCAAGTGGGTTCACTGGTACACTGGGGAGATATGTGCGTGTGTGCAAGGTTGATTGAGGACCTCCCACTCTTAATCCCCAGGTGGCCAACCACACACCAGTAGAGTATGCCCCAAACCAACACTGGTATATGGTTGCCAGTGGTGTCACAATGCTGTTGATGCCCATTCTTCCACATCACCTGGAGTCATGATCACCAGGGTATAGGTGCTCAGGGTAGTCATCCATGGTGCGCATGCTGCTTATGTTGCGTGAGGATGTTGCCCTTGGACACCGAAGACCCAGGGGGAGGGGATGAGGCGGTTTACAAGATTGTTACGGACGGTTATGTCAGTCAGATATTTTTCATAGGGTATGGAGGTTGTGGTTGCACATCACACACAGTCCATGGGGTCCCACAGCCCAGCACACACACTGTAGATGTTACCCAGAACAATACGGTTGCATGCAGATGTGGATGTGCGTAAGCCACAACATCACAACATCTGAACATGGAGATCCACGTCTAAAAGGTCTGTAACAGAGATTATGTCCGCAGTATGCAGGTTGATGTCTGGTCGGCAACATGTGGCGCAGCCCCCAAGCGCGCTCACACCACCTGTTTGCAGATGTCGAGCACAGCATGCTGGTGAGGGGGTCCATGAACCAACCAGGTTGCACAAACACATGCCTATCACTCCCACATGAACAGAGGTCGCAATAGCACATACCAGTGTAATGGGCTGTTGGCCCATAGTTGTCTGCGTGCCTAAAGCGCTAAGCACAATACAGGGTAAAGGTCTGATGAAAATAACACCATAAGATAGGCCAGATCGGGATGTAGATGTGTGTCCACCATTGCACCAGTATGCTGCGTCCCAAGAGACGCCAAGCGAGGTCTGACGTAACCTATCAACAACATCAGGCCACACAGGTCACACAAACCCTGTAGTGTGTCGCACAGTGATACCCATGGGCCTGTATGAATCCCACATGTAATGAGCAGGGCCCCCTGGCGCAGGGTGCATGGGGCACAAATCCCACCAAATGTCACCACTTATGGGTGGGTGACATCACCCATGTGTGCTGGTATGGTATATTTCACGTGGGTGTGGACTGCATGACATGTGCAGATGCTGTCCACCAGGAATGTCTGACACTATCACACATAGAGGCGTTTTGGGGGAGTCAGCAGCGGGACAGCTCATGTGAGCAAACCATGATGTGGTATGCCAGTGCCATTGTCTGTGTAGGGGCCCACATGGAAAAGAACCTGTGGCGTTCAGGGTGACACTCACAATGCACAGAGGTGTGAACAAGCACACAGGCCCACACCCACAGCCTTAGGCATGTAGGTGGCACAGGGCACAGTCAATCACCATGAGCAAGCAGGATAAGGTGTCACATGTTTGGAACTGTCTGACCCGGATTGACGCCTGCATGTGGCCTGATCCCAAGCAAAGCCACATAGGGAGCGGATCCCGGGGTAGGCCACCGCTCCATGTTGTGCTGAAATGACGCCTCCCCCAAATGCTGCCCCCCAGGTCATTCAGGTCCTGCCAAACCAGCAGCGTCTGTGTCACTGTCAAGTGCAAAACACACCCTCAATGGTATATGGCAACACTGTGTCAGCCGCTATTGCTGACGTATCTCCTAAAAGGCTAGCACAGGTTGTATGGCGGCGGGATCCATCAATGGGAGATGTGGTCGTTTCCTCTACCAAAACCCAATCACAGTGGGGAAACCGTGAGGACGTTCCCTGCACGTGACCACACCATCCCTGGACAGGGCCAAAATGTCAACCCCCATAATTGGGACGTTTGGCGACCGTTGTGTTGGGCAGATTATGGGCAACATGTGTCATCAGCTCCATGGTCCGTGTCACTCCATGCCCCAACAGGTGAAACTGCAGCATGGCCATGGGCACACCCACGGCCCTGTCTCTATGTTTGGCCTGTGGGATTGCATTCCAGGTAGCTGGTTTACAAACCCCAACACCCCAACCATCACCAAGGGCTGGGGTGGCAGCCATGTCCCCAGGGGGGTTCCGTTGCCACCTGTGGATCACCTGTAACCCAAAAGACGCCTGGGTGGCTCCAAAGGGTTCCGAAAACCACCCCCAAACATTGGCGAGGGCAGGTGCTTTGGCACTGAGGAACAGCACGCAGTCCAAACATGACTGGTGGAATCACCAGGCCCCACAGGCGACTGTGTGGCACACACAACAAGCTACCGGACGTCTCCGACAAACGCATATGAGCCCCCTTGGCCTCATGCTGTCGGGGCAGGCGGTTGTGCCCGCCGACACACCCGGGAGTATCTCATCTACACAAGGCCTGGGTCCTCACCAGTGTCACTCCAAGCCCAGGCGAGTGATGCTGGCCAACCCACCCAAAACGCTGTCTCTGTGGCCTATCCTTGGGCTCATCAATGGTCCCTGTTAGCAATCCACGTCCCACACACATTGTGTCCTGTCAGCTGCTGGGAGCTGGTGCAAAGCATTGGGCAACAGGGACCATCGTTGCACGATGGGTGCCATCTGTGACCCCACCCCGGGACCATAACCCCCATGGTAGCCTGCACCTTGGTACCAGAACCCTTGCAACAATGCAGCCGCAGGCACACAGGGCCAACATACGTCAAAATGTGTGAGGGGCCTGGTCACTGTGACCGCTCAGAGGGTGAGAAAGTGACCCACTAGGGGGGCCTGCATGTCCAGGAAGAACAATGGGCGCTCGGCCCGTGCATATGTCCCACCCGGGACGGGTACTAAGATAGCGGCAGTCAGGGCCACTCTGTACCAGTTCACAAAAGTAGTAGAGCTCACGACACAGACAATCACCCAATATCCCCAGTCGGAAAGGGTGGCAGGCCACCCTTCCACGACATCAGCATGTAAAGGCTTCCACTCCTCTGAAAGGGATGGGACCACCCCCCTGCATCACCCCCCCACATGACACAGCTGGATAGTGACTATCCTGTGTTGTATGCCTCCAATCGTTCCAAACAACATAGCCCCACAGTACCCCAGGGTGTTCTAGGGGTAGTCAGCTAGTGTTGACAACCATAATGTACACCCAAATGACATGGGCACCATCAGCCCAATCTGGGGGGAGGTATGACCGTGAGATGCTGGTGGGTTGCCGTGCGCCTGCCAGGAGGCTATCCGTGATTTGTCAGCCAGGAATAGTGCTCAATTAAGCCAATGCACATGGGAAGGGTTGCTGATGGGTGTTTGCAGGACCATCGGGTAGGTAACACACGTTTCGCCACACACGCATGACAAGGGGGCAGGTATATGTAGCACCTGTAAAGGATGTCCAGAATAAGGGCAAAACGTTATGCTCTGTCAGGGTTTGCCATTGGGACCATTCTGGGGGCAGAGACAGGGTCCACCCCCCTTGCCATTGTGCCTGATGGGACACGTGTCTGCCTAGTGGTCGCAAACTGGAACAAACTTGTGCACACGCGAAACTCTCGGCCACACCCCCTGTACGCCTGTGCTATCTGTTAGGGACAGGGTGGCCAGCAATGGTCCATGTAATGGGGTGAGAGTGGCATGCCCACCCTGACCAGGCGGTAAGGATCTGCCATGCTGCCAGAGGGAGGGCCATCACCGACCACTCCCTGACATTAGAACGAATGGTTGCTGGTAGTCATATGGCCATCATGGACCACACGGAGCTCACGCTGATAGACACTGACCACCTCCCTCACATTAAACACATCGCAGCGGGCAGCATCAAACAGGGCCTCAACAGTCCATGACGACGGTACGTGCTTCCCCCCCCAGCCATCACAATATACCACACGGTCGACATTCCATGATGAGGGTCTATGTCAATGCATATGCATGTGGGTGTGGCCCATGCCATTGGAAACACGGGCCTATGTGAAATCATAGGAGAGGTCCCAGATCCCGGTCAGGTAGTGGGGTGACCCCCCCCCCCCCCGGGCAACCACACTATGCAGTGAGCATCCGGGTCTAATGAGCCGATGGGTCCCCACCAGGTGTGGGTAGGTGCTGTTTCCTCAGGGACCGCAGCCATACACACCGTTACCAGAGGCTCTCATGGAGCAGAAGGAATTGCCCCCACCCAACAAACCATTACCCTCGGGTGATGTGTCAACACTCCACCTTCTCAGTGTCTATGTCATGCTCCCTTTCCCCCTCTCACGCCCCCCATCAATCAGTCTCTGTACCACCCCTCATATACCTGTGTGTTGTGGGGGAGTGATAATAGGGGGGGGGAGCAGCATTGCAGGCAATGTCCGTTGATGCTTCCCGGCTTGCTGCCCCCCTAGGATCTTCTGTCCTATAACAAGGCCGGCAGTAATACCGTTTGTGCACGCACATCTGCAAAAACGTATTCCAACGTTCCCAGGGATGAAACTGTATAAGGTGGTTCACTATTGCTTCTGTGCCAAACACAGAAGGGGTGAGGGAGCAGAAGCAAGCAGTGCGATGCTGCCACAACAGGGGGTATGTCTAGGTATGTGCAAAACCACTGTGACAGCGTTAGGGATGGACCCCAGGACAATGTTTGCATATCCACAGGTGGAAGAACTGAGGAGATAGGGGCGGGAACTCCGGCCAACACCACCCAGCATTCCGGAGGCAGTGCAGCGGGAGACGGAGTCCGAGGCCGGTGGTGAGTATGGGGCCGGCCGCCTGTGTGTCGCCTGCGTCTGTACATGGTGTGTGTGCCACAATGGATGTGCCCTAATGGCTGTCATCCTCACAGAGGGAGTATGGGCAGCAGTGACGGGCCCAGCAGCACCTCCACCTAGTTGCCCCGCCGACCACCACCCGCCATCCATGAGAGAGGGGGGAGGTGTGTGGAGGAGAGCCCAGGCCGAACCCCAGGACACAGAGAGGAGGAGGAGATGGGTGGACACGGATGTCATGTGCTGGATGAGGATGCCGGACACCCCCCCCCTGGGGCTTGCCGGGATGTGGAACCGGCGCCTGTAACACCATCGCACTCCCAAACCAGGGGGGAACAGATGTGACCATGGGGGGTGCAGGGGAGAGGGGGCAAGAGGGGTGGGAGAAGGTGGGCCGGGGGGGAGGTTGATGATGTGGAGGCTGGGCGGGTGGGGGAAGTGTGTGCGGGGAGGGGAGCAGGACGGGTGGGGTGTCGTGGGACACAGCCCAGCACAGGGCACAGGGGGCACCCGCCAGACACTGCAGGCGCCAGCACGGCACGGGCATCAGCAGGATCCGGCATCATCCATCCACACGACAGGTCACCTGCAGATGCCAGCACACAGACAACGCTCACCTGTGTCTGTGTGCTGGCAGATGCATGCACGATGTGTTGTGGCCATGGATGACGTGCAGTCGACGTCCGTGTCGTGTACCCTGCCCTGCAGTGTCTGATGGGGGCTGTTCGGCAGGTGTCCAACGATGTTGCGCACCTGGCATCCCGGGGGGGAACACCTGCCGAAGGGCACAAAGGGCAGGATGGCACCTTGTGACATCCCACAGGTGCCCTGTGCTGTGCGTGTGGCAACCAACACACATGGGCCTGGGTTTGGGGGGCATGTTGCCCAATGTTGTTTTTGTTTTTCGTGAAAATAACGTTTTATATTTTGTTTTGTAAACAATGGGTTCACGTGTCTACTTACCCACCCACCCACCATGGCTCGCAAGCATGGGATATGGGGGGTGTGCAATATAGGAGGGGCAGTGCAGGTAGACATGGGTTTCACACACAATTTGCTCCCCTGGCAACATCATGCAGTCAGGGTGTCTCAAAGGGTGCGTAGGGCCATGGGAACCAGGTGTATGCCCATGGGCTGTTGCAATGAAGGAGGGGGGCACGCGAACGGAGAGCTAATGTGACACATGGACTGCGGCGTCAGCTAAACACAATGCGTGTCCAGGATCGCATGTGCTGCCAGCCGCATGACACACATGCCTGCCTATGTCAGATACATTCCTGGGGGGTGGGCACTGGCATTCCTCCTGTGTCGCCAGGCCTGCGACATGTCTCATACAATATGCCCAGCCAGTCACAATGGGTCAGAGGGGGCGACATGGTGCAGACGCCTGGCGGCTGTGACAATGGACCTGCCGTCCTCTGCACATTCCACACCCTTTCCGACCAATGTTTGTGTGCGGGCAATGGCCTGAATCTAGACTGGTTTCCCAGTATACACACACTGGCGGGTCGCACAATGGCTTTTCGCGGGTCTGGTTGGTGCAAGAACATGCATGGCCGTTCCAAAGAAACACATCGACACACCTCCGATCTTGCCCTGGCAATGGTCACAGGGGTCTGGACAAACAATACATGTGTACACTACAGAGGGGTGCACAGGTGGACACATTGGAAACACACATTGCATGAGGTATACATAACACATTTATTTCATGCGTCCTTCACTGCGGCGTGGTAGCCCACGCCTGCCCCATCGCAGCCCTCCCCCCCCCCCCCCGCGGTGGCACCCCCCTCCCCTTGCCCGTTTGCTGCCGGTGGTGCCTGTGCTGCTGGTGGCGGTGGTGTTGATGGCTGCTGTGATGCAGCTGCAATACGTTCCAGGGCCTCGCAGATCCTAACTGTATGGCATAGCCTCCACTGCATCAGTGAGGCGTTGAAGCCCAGCACACATCTCGCCCAGCTGTTGGTTTGTCCTATCCAGTGATGCCTGGATCCTCTCCAGTGCCTGACGCTGTCCTGTGGGGTGAGACACAGGGATGTGTGTGAGATAGCAGCTCTGTGAGACAACAGACACACACAGAAACGTCACACATAGTCAACATCAACAGTACTGCGACAGGGACTACTCTGGTACACACATGGCTAGGGTGATGAGCCCTCACTGTCACAGTAGTGTAGGCCACAGCCACACACAGGACACAGTACAGTAGTGTCATATGTGTGCCAGACACATTACTCCACAGGCTGTGCCAACACACACACGTACTGCAGAGGTTGCAGCAGGCGTGAGGACAGGTAGCAAGCACATGTCTGACAGGCCATGGATGGGGAGGCGTGAAACAGGGACAGGAACAACAGAGGCACCCCATCAGTGACAGATAGATAACGTTCGTGGCTAGGCAGCCCAGGGGCGTGCACAGGTGGGTGGTTATACACAGTTTGGTGAGGGCACAGATGGAGTGTGCGCAAATCACGCAGATGGGTGGCAGCATCAGAGCGCCCACTGTCACGTGCGCATGTGCACTAACGCATGAGCTGTCTGCCGACAGAGTGCTTCACATACACCTTGTGTGTAGCGGGGAGGGGTCTGATAGCGGGGCATGTTCACCCTTGTGGACAGGTGGAGTGCTTGGACAGGGGGGAGGGGCAACAGTTGGAACAGCAGCGGGGGACAAACACCAGTGACACATGACCAGTGACATGCAGGGGGTTCCACAGCACATCGCAGACCATTGGGGAAGGGCGTGGGTCTCCAGGGATAGGGGGGGAGTGTCACCCTGACTCAGGTTTGCAGCTGTGTATGCAGGTCGGGGGTGTTGTGTCACACATCACACCACAGAGGTCATTGCTTGCCCTGTGTGGCGATGTAGGTGAGTCCCACAGCTCTGCTATCAGGGGACTCAGTGTCTGGTCCACAGCACGGGGACACATTCATGTCCTGTTCTGTATGTCAGGCAGTCCACCTCATTGCGTGGCGTACACGCAGACATTATGTACCTGCATCTCTACCAAGCTAACTCAGGAAGATTTGTGGACCTGTCATTTTGTGGTGTGCTAGTGTATGGCACTGTTCCCTCTAAGCTGTGCGCACACACCTTGCCGAGCGAGCGCACATACTTTACAACAGAGCGCACAAAAATTACAGCTCTGATTCTGATAGAAAACAACACAAATGTCTTAAATTTGAAAGTCATGATTGTAATTACTAGAAATTTCCCACGTCATTTAGTAATCGTCTATTTTCATTTAATTAGATTAAAATCAATGTGGTGTACATACTGTATTCTGACGTGTACTCAAATTTTAAAGTATATACCTCCGAGTGTCGTTATGTGGCGCACAAAAATTTAACCTTCCTTCAAAAGCTGCACACAGCTGATATTTTATGCGCACACAGCCTACAGAAAATTAGAGGAAACATTGGTGTATGGGTGTCACCACACCGTATGTTTAATGTGAAACTATCCTATGTTTGTTGTAGACCTGCAGCTGCTGTCAGCGGTGACTGGGGGATGCGTGACATGACATTACCAATGCCGCTTAGGTTGGGGGGGGCCCGATTGCCCGATGACGATGTGACACGTTGCATCCTGTTGTCTGCAGGTCCTGTGACCTCTACAGAGGGCCAGACTGTTGCAAGGGCAATGCCTGGATCACGTTTTCTGCAGTGACCTTGTTGGTGGTGAGACCTCAGTGATGTTTCTGTCTGTATCTGGCTGAGTACACCGGCCCTGAACTGGTCTGTGTTGTGTCACATGCACAACCTCCACACTACACCATACGCCTGTGTGTTCCCCACTGACTGCCATCTACCTAACCATTACAGTTATGGGCTGGGGGGGTACACTGCCACATCCACCACACACACAAAACTAACACAGACTACTCTTCCAGGCATTATGTGTGTGCCGCCTTGTTACCACCCACCCTCGGCATGATGTTCCCCTGATGCAGCACGGTCCCGGAGATCTGCCCTCAGCACATCAAGTCTCTCAATGTACAGGTCCTGGCCTGGTTGCGGGTGAGGCTCGATCGTTGGCCCCACACCAGGCTGTGTGCTGCTGGCTGCAGGCCCTGTTGGTGTGGCACTGGTGCAGTGGGTTTCGGGGATATCCCCTGATGGACATGTGTCACCCCCTGTTACGGCCTCCTCTGTCTCCTCAAACATTGTTGGCGCGTCATCCTGCGGCTCCACATCCGCCTCCTCATCCCCTGTGCCATGCAGGCAATCGTTTACATCATATGTGGGAGATGGCAGCCACCTGGTTGAGGGGGCTGTGAGCAGACCTCACCCTGGCTCAGTTACAGCACATGATTCACATGGGTTACAGCGTTGGCTATTGTTTTGGTCGCACCTCCCACAACATAGTTCCCCAGTATTTGGAAACAACGGGGGTCTGATGGGACTGTGGCACAATGGGCAAAGGGCAGGCAGACACACGTAGAACAGGGAGCACAGAAACACCACAGATTGTCATATGGCAAGGTGTAACCAGTGTCCATACATACATGTTTGACGGAACATGCACTTGGACCACAGCAGGGGGCTCATAGGCCGGACACGAGGGGTGGGCTGAACAGGTTGGACCCTTGCTCTGGACATCATTCTGACATAGGGTATCCCACCAGATACTGCCCCCTGGCATTGCAGGGCCTTATGAGTGGGAGGCCAGGTACGTAGAGCATTGGAGAGTCTTGCTCACACTGTAAAGGGGGGTGCAGAGGGCACAGAGTTGGGGATGTGGACCACACAGAGGACGCAGCAGACGCCTGTGCATAGTTACCAGCAGAGTCCAGTTAGAGTGTTGTCTGGTGAGACAGAACCCTTGGCATGCATCTGGAATGGCCGTGTGGGGAACAATAACCCCTGGGATCATGTGATGCGATGATTGCACCAGGTGAAGGCACATTGTGCTGGTAGCACACCAGGGATGTTGTGGGATGGGATGTTACATATGGGAAGCAATTCCTCGGGATCATACCCTGTCTCTGATTCTCTCATAGAGTGCTGCACAGACCATGTTTCATGGGGTGGGGAGCAGAGGTGAGGTCTGGAAGGTGTGAGGGGGGATGTGGCAATTTGTGCTTGTTATGTGTGTATCCTTGGGACAGGGTTTGCAGGTGTGCTTTAAAAACACTGTGTATGGCATAGAGTCCTGGTCAGTACTAGGGAGCTTTCATACATGCACTTTGCTGTCTATGTGGCACCTTGCTGATGTCACTGTGTGGCGTTGACTGTATAACAGTTCATGAGTTTGACAGATCTGCCCTATGTTCTGGCTGTTATGCCTACACTATGCGGCTTACCTATTCACCCCTACCTGCACTGAGGTTACAGCTGAACATGCTCTGATAAAGGACAGTTTTACCAATAACAATCATGCACAGTGCTACATGTATGCTGTTGCCGAGACTTTGTTGCAATACTACGTATCATACATACCTGCCGACGGATGGGCGCTGTCCAGGAACTCCGGGAGACCACAGGTGTATATTTGTCCGAGACGGCCAGCAAGCTCCCTCTCCAGGGGTGAGAGTGGGAGGATGAGGGGGCCACCACCACCTGTCTCCTGCGCGTGCTGTCGCTCAGCATTCATTGTCTGCCTCACCCCCCGCTTGATGTCCGAGAACCTCTTTTTTAAGCTCTCAATGTCTCTTTGGGGACCCCCAGCCCCAGCCACAGACACCCTTATCTCCTCCCACACGGCATTACGTGTTGCCACTGAGGTCCTGCTACTCATCCTGCCATAAAGCTCCTCGTAGTGCTCCAGCACCATAGAGAGGAGGTTGTGGTTCTCCTGATCTGTGAATCTGAGGGCCCTCCTCCTCTGCGGCCCCAGCACTGGTATGCGCTTTCTTTTGCCTGTGTGGCTGTACATTGCTGCCTGGGGACCTGCAGATGGGCCTGGCGCAGGCTCATGCTCCTGTGCTCCCTCACCACCAGCTGCCCCAGCAACAGGTGTATGTTGCTCCCCCGCCCCCGCAGCGTCACCCTCCCGCTCCACTTCCCTCTCCCCCTCCCCCTCCCTCTCCATCTCCCTCCCCCCTCACCGCTCCACACCCAACACGGGGTACCCCACCACACCCTACACATACACCAGCCCCCCCTACCCCACACCACCCAGCCCACCCTACCCTACCCTACCCTGACAAACACACAACACAATGATGGTCAAAAAGCAGACACACACTCAGGACGACACCACAGACCACACTACACAGACCACTGACCACAAACACACAGCCTACTCAGCTCCTGCCCTTACTACCACGGACTACACTGCTCTGCTGCACACACCTCAGCTCTCCTCTCACAACCCTCGAGGTGTAACAGGTGTACAGGGTGCTTTAAAGGTTCTGGTTGAATTATTGACTTTGCGCATGCGCTGTTATACGCGGCCTGTGGTTTGGCGCGGCGTAGATGCACTCCTGCGCATGCGCTAGCATCTGTGCGCCGCGCAGGTGCGGCTATGCTGTGCATGGGCGTGTGTATGTGGGCGGTGCACAGAGTCGGACATGCGCGCAGCACACATACACGGCCCTGCGTACCGAACACTGACACACAGCCATGGCTATACGCATCTTGCGTGGCGCGCACAGATGCATGAGCACGGGTGTATGCCGCCCTGCGTGCCGCGCCCAGACGCACGCGCATGCGCAGAACTGCGCTGCGCGGCAAAAGCATAGGTAAAAACATCTATATATTGTCATGTAGAGATGAGTCACGTTGAGGGTTGTTTTGTAGGCGAGGTGCGTGTTTGTGGAGGGTGACAGAGTGGGCAAGGCAGGAGTTGTTGTTGATTGTGTTCTGTGTGCTGTTTCTATCCCTTTGTTCTGTGTGTCTGTTGGGTTTGTGGCCTGGTCTGTGTCATAGGAGGTTTGTGTGCGTGTTTGTGGAGGGTGACAGAGTGGGCAAGGCAGGAGTTGTTGTTGATTGTGTTCTGTGTGCTGTTTCTATCCCTTTGTTCTGTGTGTCTGTTGGGTTTGTGGCCTGGTCTGTGTCATAGGAGGTTTGTGTGCGTGTTTGTGGAGGGTGACAGAGTGGGCAAGGCAGGAGTTGTTGTTGATTGTGTTCTGTGTGCTGTTTCTATCCCTTTGTTCTGTGTGTCTATTGGGTTTGTGGCCTGGTCTGTGTCATAGGAGGTTTGTGTGCGTGTTTGTGGAGGGTGACAGAGTGGGCAAGGCAGGAGTTGTTGTTGATTGTGTTCTGTGTGCTGTTTCTATCCCTTTGTTCTGTGTGTCTGTTGGGTTTGTGGCCTGGTCTGTGTCATAGGAGGTTTGTGTGTGTGTTTGCGTGTGTTTGTGTAGACAGGAGGGAGGAGGTGATGGAGGAGATATATGTTGCTGCATGTGCCCTGACATGTGGGCAGATGCTGCGGTTGCAGGACAGGGGAGATGGTGTCCATGGGGCTGGGGCGCAGGGCATGGGTGTAGTCCCACAGCAACTCACACCTGCAGCTGTGGGGGCGGTCCAGGCAGGTGCTGTTCATGAACGGCGCAGGAGGTGTGCCGAGGTGCAGGCTCGGCAGCCACGCCTCTACAGGCCCAGGGCCCAGCTCCAGGGCATGCGTGAGGACCAGGTCATCTCCCTTTACCGACTGAGCACAAGGGCTATTAGGGAGCTCTATGAGGATCTAAGACCTGACCTCGAGCCCCTGACTGATCGGTCCAATGCCATACCAGGTTTAGTCAAGCTCCTTGCTGCCTTACATTTCTTTGCCTCTGGCTGTTTCCAGTCATCTGTGGCCGCAGTGGGTGGCATGAGCCGCCCCTCCTTCTCAAGATGTCTCCACCAAGTACTGCGTGCCATGGTCAGCCGGATGGGGAATTACATAGCCCTTCCTCACAGTAGGCAACAGTGGGGGACCCTGAACCAGGCCTTTGAGGCGTTAGCCGGGATACCACACGTGATGGGAGCTATTGATTGCACACATGTTGCCCTGGTCCCGCCTAGAGACAGGGAGGTGGTGTTTCGCAACCGCAAACACTACCATTCCCTGAATGTTCAGGTTGTATGTGATGCTAATCTGCATATTCTGAATGTGGTCCCGAGGTTTGCAGGGTCCACCCATGACTCCTATATCCTGCATCACTCAGCACTATTCAGCCAATTCGAGGAGGGTCATTTTGGTGACTGTATATTGCTGGGTGAGTATTTCCATATATCTTCTTTAGGTATGCATGTATGTATCTGTTTCAGTGGCATCTCTTGTATAGGGCGCAGTGTACGCTCTGTGCGTTTTGAAACGTTAGTCACATAGAAATGACAGACGACTGTTCTGATTTTCTTTGCTTACAGGAGTGACAATGTATTGTAACAGGGTACCTGATTAGGAATGTGACATCTGGATTTTAACAAGGACAGATCATACCCTGCTCATGGTGCTCATTAAACTACACACATGTACAGATGTGTGTCCTGGTAGCAGTTTTCCACTAGTGTGTATGTGTGCCATCTGCCCACATGGGGGGGTGCCATTTACACCCACCTGTGTTGCCAGGTCGGCCTCTGGTCATTTTGGTATGTCATGTGACATTTATGTCCTTTAAACCCCTATACACCCAACCCCTGTCATGTGTGTGTGAGGTTCACACACTCAATCAGTTCTGGGGTTGTCACACAGGGGGCAGTAGATAACATGGGGAGTGGTGTGGCGTGAAACAGTGAATGCTCCTGGCCTTTGCAACTTGGAGTACATGTCTGCATACGTATGGCCATGCATTTGGCCGGTGTCATGGCAAGGGAGGAACACAGTCTAGGGGTTTGCAGGACCCTGGGCCACTGTAGATGTGCATGACATAGGCGTCGTTGTATGTGCTGATGTTGTTGTTGCTCAGCACTGTCGAAAGGTGGCAGCATGGGCAGGGGGCCTACGTGGTTGCATACAGAGAGGTGTGGGTTCCGCATCCCCAGGTGGATACTCTGCCTCTGTATATGTGATTGTTGCAACCTCATGTGGGTTGTAGTGTGCTATTTTGTGGAACACAGCATAGACAGGCTCTGAACATGATGGAGACAGTGCAGAGGGTGGCCACTGAGATGATTGGTGGTCAGCAGTAAATAGCACATGGTTTCAGAATGCAAGATGTTCATATGTAGACCTTGGCAGACAGGGGGAATGGAGTTGTTATGGTTTTGACCTTCTCAGACCTGACTGCCATACCTGTTGGGGCCGTGAGCCTCCATTGCAGCACCGCACATGTTTGTGCTGTGTAACATGCTGACATGTACTTTGAACCTGTGATCATTGTATTGGTGGTCTGGTCTAAGGTTGGGGGTGTCAGAGATGGGGACAACAAATGCACTACAACACTTATGTGCCACACATAGTGGGTCCCTAGAGGTCAAACTGTGACTGTTGTGTTATTGGGCTTGTATGTACAGGCTGCCTAGGCCAGGTGTGCTATTTCCCTTAACATATGTATGTTTTTCTCAAATGCATAGTTGTGCTGTCCAATAGTTATGTCAGGAGGCGTTCTGCATTTGTTGCTCACGTCTATACCTGTGTCACTTAGGGGGTACAGGCGCTCATGCATTCACATGCAACATTTCTTTCTACAGGTGATGCAGGATATGGGTGTCGGCCCTGGCTGCTGACCCCTGTGCGTCAGCCACGGTCACGTGCAGAGCGGAGGTACAATGAGGCCCACGCCTCCAGCCGCTCTGTCATAGAGCGCACCTTTGGCATGTTGAAAAGTCGCTTCAGGTGTCTGGATAGGACAGGCGGGGCCTTACAATATCGGCCAGTGACTGTGGCAGAGATAATCATAGCCTGTTGCATCCTGCACAACATTGCTGTCAGGCACGATATTCCTGCAGAGATTAATGAGGATCTGGAGGAGGATCCACCGTGCCCCCCTGTGCGTGCCAGTGGTGACACACAGGTGGGCACAGCGGTCAGGCGGAGGTTGATTGCAGACATCTTCTCTGGTATGTATTGCGTATATTACCACATAGATGTGCTGTTATGTGTGTGTGATGTTTAAAGAGGTTGATGTTGCAGGACATACAGCATTCAAATGGATAATAGCATTGTGATTCCACTTAACATCACACGGACACATATAGCCATGAGGGTGTCACCAACAATGTGCACAGGGCACAGCAGCATCTGTTGGTGGATTATGTGGGTGGGTGTTGATACGCCTTTCACAGCTTTTGGTGGTCACATTCCCAGGTAATGCCTGGTTGTGATAGCAGCTACTGTGCAAACACAGTTAGTGGTTTGGATGATCTTTGTGGGGCATGGTGTAAGGTATATGGTGCAGTGTTCCCAGTGGGAGGGGGGTGCATGTTTGTGGACTCTTCTCCTGCAGTGTAATTATCAATAATGTATACTTTGTAGCTGCCTGTGTGTTTGTTATGCTCATGTCAGCTGGCTATGTGTGTATGTTTCCTGTGTGTGGTGACACATGTCATACATTGCACAGTACCCATGCCCATGACTACCTTCCAAAGATGGTGTTAATTATTTGTGACGGGTGTTACTGCCACCCCACAGTGTGCCCTAATGTATACATCGTCATCTAGGCATGACATGGCTGTAGTGAGGGATGGGGACCTGTGCAGTGTGCAGCCAGGGGGCCATATCATTGCTACTGTTGGTTTTTGGAATGTAGCCATTGCGTGCATTGATACATATGTACACACATACAGAGGTGATGCACGTCTGATCAGCAAAGGGTGGGTTACAATGGCCATATGCTATGCTGCATGTGTAGGTGTGTTTAGTGTTTAGTGGATTTTCATGTGAACCTGGCATATGTAGCTGCTGATATCTCAACATATGACACATGGCTCAACGTGTCACCAGACTCTGGAACGTGTTACCAGAGGATGTTGTATGGGCTGTTAGGTTACCTGTGCTTAGGAACCAGTTTGGACCTGTTCCCTGCAGAAAGGTCTATATAGGACTATTACAAAGGGACAATGGATAATTGTTTCTTGATCCAGTTCAGCCATTGTGGGACTTGGGTATTTTGTGGATACTACTAGGTATATATGACATAGTGTGACCACTGTTGGGGGCAGGGTACTGACCATGATGGACCTTTGTGTGACACAGTATGGCGTATGGCATATCCTACATGCTGTGGATGTGTGTGAGGCAGGGGATCACACTACACATCACCAACTACCTTGTGGACCATGGCAAGGGATGTGATGTCCACATACACACAGAGAGCTAGATGAGCGTTAGTTGTTTAAGGCGCACATGTAGGCTATCCATGGTTTCACATTATCACTGTCACACAGGGGGGTGACATGCTGCCATCATGGTCAGGTCACAAACAGACATATGGGTCTTTTTATGAGGACGTGGCCCTGACATAGCCATCTATTTCCACACATCATCATCACAAAGGTGTCAATATTATTTGGGGTATGAGATATACACTGCCGGATATGTTCGTGGCCCGTGGATACAGGGGCTGTTCATGCATATTTCCATGTGTTTCAGCATTTTACAGTGGGGTGACAGACAACATTGGGAGGGCACTACACACGGGGAGGGGGTATTGGTGGCAACATGGGGGACACAGACTGATATTGTGACCATGGGATGGGCCATAAACATGTTGGGGGCAGATACCTCTATAGACCATTGTGTACAACAACAGAGAGGTAAGGGAGGCGACAGAGGAATTACGGAGACCTTTATTTCGCATCAGATACCTCCGTCCAGACTCTCCCATGAGAGAGATCAGTACAGTGTGATAGTGAACAGTCAGTGCATAGGTCATGTTGTGGGGTCTGACAGCTGTGTACAGGGAGGTGCAGTGTGTGTTTCAGACCTGGGTCCTTACATATGTTTGTTTATCTTGTATTTTCCACTGCACAGGACATACTTCGTGAGGATGTGTTTGCTGTGGTGCATTGCCACTTGACTGTACATCAGCCATGATGCTGTGATCCGGGGTTGGTGGATCTACAGCTACATTGTCTATGCATGCACTCAGGGGTGAGAACATGTCGTCTGTGATGTGTCATATTTTGCAGATGTTGTTGTTAACTTTTTGTCCTTGAGCCTCCCTTACCCATATCTTCCTGTTGTCACACATATCCCCATGTGTTTGTGTGCATTATGTACGCTGCAACAATGTTTCTGTCAATTTTACAGCATGGATACATGTGTGTGTGGTTTTGTTTGGGTTTGTGGGAACCCACACTTGCTGCCTCTCCAAACACTGTTCTCTCAGCCTCGGCAGGGTATCACTGCATGTCACTTGGCCTTTCTGTCCACAAATTGACACTTGTGCACATAATGGCCATGTCTCACAGCTGTCCCATTGACCTGCGCACATTGGGTGGGTGCATGTTTGTGGGTTGACTGTGTGGCGATGCGGTGTCCAGTCATAGTACATAATCATGTGCTGTGCGGTGTATAAGCACCTGGGGGGCAGTGGTGACTGTGCTACCTCTGCCATATTGCTGTTTACCTTGTCAACATTCTAATCATGTGTTGCGAGCTGTAAGCAGAACTGTGTCTGTTTATTTGGGGAACCACTGTTGAGAAACATTTCTTTATCTCAGGTATCAGCATCATGTGGACATGCATCAACACTGACTTGACATGGTGATTCTACATGTTCGGCTGACATTGTCTCCCTTCACGGTGACCAGATGTGGCTGTGGATTTCCTCAAGGAATCGGGGACATACACATGATGCACACACAGGGTATGTTGCACCTTTGTCATTTGCGGATTACATCTGGCTGTACCACTTGATGTTTTACTTTTTGTCTGATATAAATGTAATGTTGCCTCTCTGTTCACACGTACATATGCATATAGTGAGTAGCAGTGAGGTGCCTGTGTGACATGGAACAGGACATGACCATAACCATGTGACACCCGTGTCTGCATTGACATTTCATGATGTTAACAATATGCATATTTTTTGATGTTCATATCATGTAACGTTTGCCCTTGCATCCCTTTCTTGTGTATTTGGTAAGGTGTGACTCTCTGCTATTTGTGTTGTATTTGCAATGTGTCTGACGTGACCCTACTTATCCTCTCCTCACACAGGGCAGATGACATACCGAACACATTTCGTACAGTGCATCTGGCCTCCCCATCAAACACGTGTTGGGGTAAAGACAACCATGGGATTCTGCCCGGATAATTGTGCCATTGGATGTTAGACTTATGAGAGTGGGACACATGCCTGTGATGGTCAGTATTGCTTTTGGACTGCTGCTTTCCCCATGACAGACCTGTACAACACACTGTTTATGCCATGCTATGGCTGGGGGTCCCGCTCATTGCAGGGGACACAGATGAACTGTCAAGGACTGTGGCATATTGGGATGTGACACATGACTGTGGATGCCCAGGATTGCATGGGGAGTTGTGACCTGAACTGTTTGATTGCAGATACACTTTGCTCTTTGGACGCTGTGTGTAGCAGAGACGAACATTGTCACTGTATGTTGTACATACCTCCCCATTTGTAGAGTCGTTGTGTTTTGGCCATGTGTGTGACATGGCACACAGAATACAGTCACCTTTTTGATTGAACACGAGCATACAGACATATTTGTGCCATTGGGGCAACGATCGAGCAGTCGTATTAGCTATGTCCACCTGCCCTCCACCTGAACATGAGAGAGTTTCTGCCCCAACAACGCTTTCATGCCCACCACCATCCTTGATTAATGTGTTGCATTAGCCAAAGGGTTTGTTCATGCATGTGTGCCATCACTGTATCATGTTGGTCTGCGGATGGTGGTTGTGCTTATGACTGACTATGTTGGTGAGTCACAGCATGTGGACCTCTGTCTTCTGTGTGGTTCCCTGTAAGATGTTTCCCCATCATTTCCATATTAACATGCTGGTTATTGTGTTGGTTTAAATTACAGACGTGACACTCTGCATGTATGTACATACCTTGTATTGCACGTCAGTATGTTCCTGTTTATCCCCTGCAGTAAAGAGCCTCTCATTGGCCAAATATATTTGCTGTGTGCCAGTGTGGGTGTCCATTGTTCTCCCTCAATTTTTCAGACCATGTACCGTGCTATATGTGTCTACACAATGTCTACCCAACAAACACTGCAGGGGCCCTCCAGCATGGTGTCATCTCTGCAGCTTTCTGCAGGTTGTTTTGTTTGTATTCTCTCTGTATTCATGTACCCATGCTACCTGTTAGCAGATGCTCATTGTGCTTGGCAGGATTATTTGGGTCTACATTGTAGCATTTCTGATTTGTCGATCAGGCATTAGAGGTGAGATTGGACATTACTTCAATAATGTTTCTTCCAGATTACAACATTGTGACAACATATGTTGTTTTGATTTGTGTGCCTCCTGTGTTGGCGGATAGCTATGCTTGGGTAGACAGGTGATGTTTTGTCAATCCTCATGATGACACGCCTACGGCCTACAAGACCTCATATGTGCATTATACATTAGAGGCATGGAGTGGCTGGTGGGGGGTGTGGGGCTGCTGCCCAGTGCATAGTATGCAACTAGTGCACATAATATCTCGTGTCCCTCATTTGTGGTCACTGCAGTGACCTTTCTGTGGGATGTGATTTGGTGCCCTGCTAAATGGTTATTTTGCCTTGACCAGGGATGCACTCACCTTGTTATAATGATAGCACTGTCTACAGTATCTGTGAGGATTAACCCAACTAAAGATATGTATGTAACAGACATTTGTCTCCTTTGCTGCTTGATCATGTTCACAAACATGCAATGCAATGTGTGCCTTTGGATCAGTCCTGACTCCGGGTGACCCTGTTGACCCATGGTTTTCTGCTCAATGTCAGTGTATATAGATTGTTGGCTCTGTCTTCTGAGGTCATGGGGGGTGACATGCCTTGCCTAAAGCCACATGGCATGCTAGTGTGATCTGAGCCCTAGTTGGTTGGTGTCGGAGACGGTTTTGGCAACACTAGGCTACTCCTCCGCTCTTTGCCAACATTTACACCAGTATCAACTGATTTGCTAGTCATGTCCATGTCCCACCTGTGCTCACATCCTTGTACAGTGTCAGCTGTGTATATGTCAGCCATTTGCCACATCAATGGGTATTACAGGTTCCACTTGAGACCCTCCGTTGGGATTATTTGTTCTGGATTGTGCTCAGTGTGCTGTTTGTGAGAGTAGTTAGCGGCATGTTTTTTAACTCACTAGTTTTCAGGTTTGATCACCACATGTGGTTCCCCGATTTCTGCTCGGTTGTGCTACTTGGACCATTCGGTACCAGCGATTTCATCACCTCTACACACACCCTTCCCTCTCTTCACTCTACAGCAAGGTGTGCACTCTGTGCTACCTAGCCCTCAGATATTATCTGCCACATAGGTGGCTTTCTTTCTGTGGTTTACATGACAGTGCACCTGCGTGTTTGGTAGTGCTGTGTTTCAGCTGTTGTGTGGTACACCTGCTTTCATGTTGAGTTAGCTCCTGTCCTGTCCCTGATTGCTGGCCAGCTCCCCCGAGCATCCTCTGGCGCCCTTGGGGTTAAGTTTCTTTCCTCGATTGCATGCTGTATCCACTGCGTAACATGTGATTGTGTGTGCGTGTGTGCATGTGTCCCTGGTCCAACATACAGACTTTAATCTGATCTGCACACAGCAGATATGCATGTGCTGTTGGTCCTGATTACTGTTGGGGGTTTACCTTTTCTGCCATCCAGCAGGCATCTTGTATGATGGCCTTCACAATTTTTGTATGCAGCCTTTGCAGATGAGCTCACAGTGGTGGTGTGGCCTACCGGTTGGTGCATTGGCCTTTGTGGTTGTGGTTGTAGGTGTGCGGCCTCTCTGCTCTATTTGATGTCTATGCTTGTCCTGCAGAGGTGTTTCCCATTTGTATGACGGCCATATGTGTGACGATGAGTGCTGGGAGCACCTGGTACCCTCATCTGAGTTGGGTACCATACTTCTGTCCATCTTCTGTCTGCCAGCTGTTGTGCCATCCTACCCTGATGTGCATGCTGGTACACCATGTCCTGCACTCCTACACATCACTGCATTTCATCTCTCCCTGGTTGCCTCTCGTGTGTGTGCTCTGCGTAGCACTGCTACTCCGCTGTCATCCTGATATTTACACCTAGCCTGTAAGTTCTGCCTCGTCTGCTACCCACATCTTCCCATCCTCTGTCTCACACTGTCATTCTGTCATGGTACATTACCATCACTCAGTGCTTAGCTACTGATGGACTCAGTAACAGAACAGAACAGTCCCAGCACAAATGTAACCACAGCTTTCTCCTCTTTACTATCATTCAGTGAGCTTGGTGTCAATAGTTTGAGTATGTTGTCAAGTTAAACTGATCAGATATTCCGTGTAAAGAGTTCAGCCATGTCTTTCCCTGTTTATGCTCCTGTTATATGTAACACCAAACAGCGTGTTGTAATTGTCTTTATTGTGTTCTCTGTAACCCGCACCTACAACACATATTGCGGTATATGTGACATGGAAATAAATACAAGCACAGACATACATGCATATATATGTTTGTCCATTTCTCTGGATGACACATGGCCTGGGTCTGAGTTGTGTACTCCAGCAGCTGTGATCTACGTGCTTCTGTGAATTAATCAGGGTCTTTCCTTTTAGCTCTGTGCAGTGTTTGGGTTACATGTGTGTTTTGCACATACCTCTGTTGTCCTTCACATTGGGGGATCTTCCTGCTCTTGGCAAACTTATTTGAGTTCACCTATACATCCCTGGGTCAGAATATGTCACACCTTCGATTCAGGCAGCTTAGGGGGTACCAACTATGGTGCCCTGGAAGTTGTCCAACTTTCAACATGTCCGCTGGGGAAAATTTTACCTCGCCTTTACTGCCATGTTTGTTTACGAGGTGCGTTCTGGTGCACCCTACATGGTACATACATTTATGGCACTGGGTAGTCCTTTTTTTTAGATAGCAGCACAGATTGCTGCACACTTGCATGCAGACAACAGACGTAGCTATGCCAGCCTTATTCACTGCTTATTTATATCCATGACCCCTGCACCGTCAGTCCATGTCCTCAACATTTGGCTACACTGGTGTCCCTTCTTGCATGTCTGCACACCTACGTGATATTTGCATGCATTACAATGCATAGTGCTGACAGCACAAACAGTGCTAGGACCTTGCCATGGCTCATACCGCACCCTGGGATGGGCCCTATAAGCAACATTGTGGGGTGCCATGGCGGACAATGGAAATCCAAATGTGCCCTCTAGGGTACCTTGTGGGGTGACTTCTGCATCACCTTCTATTACAGTGCTTTGAGAATGAATTTGCTCGCAGTAGTAATTACAGGACACCAGTAACATGCCTCCTCGAGCAATATTCATGATAATAGGTGGTGGCTCAGCCAGCCTTATTTTTTGGGCACAGCAGGGGATTGCACCCATCATCACAACACCATTGGTCAGTGTGTTAAACATTGTTCTGTGGCTCTATTTCGGTGCTTGCATATCAGCATAACGCCTCATACATCCCACAACTTACAGCGCACCATCTTATGCCGACCAAAACAGGACTTCCTCTGAGGGCAATATTACCCATATCAGACAATGCATATGGCTCATCCAGACTTTTCCATTGCACACAACGGGGACTTGAGACCCTGATCCCTGTACCATTGGTCAGCGTCTTAACCATTGTGCTGTGGCTCTGCTCCTGTGCTTCCACCTCAGTGTGCTGCCTTATACCGCACACTCTTGAGATGCCTCGTAACATATTAGCGCGCTGCCTCTGCTGCCCAATATTTCTGTGCCTCAGCCAGCTGTCTTCATTGGGCACTGCGGGGATTGAACCCCTGATCCCTGCACCATTGGTCGGCATCTTAACCATTGTGCTGTGGCTCTGCTCCTGTGCTTCCACCTCAGCGCGCCGCCTTATGCCGCACACTCTTCAGATGCCTCGTAACATATTAGCGCGCCGCCTCTGCTGCCCAATATTTCTGTGCCTCCTAAAATGGTGCCTCAGCCAGCCGTCTTCATTGGGCACTGCGGGGATTGAACCCCTGATCCCTGCACCATTGGTCAGTGTCTTAACCATTGTGCTGTGGCTCTGCTCCTGTGCTGCCACCTCAGCGCGCCGCCTTATGCCGCACAGAGATGCCTCGTAACATATTAGCGCGCCGCCTCTGCTGCCCAATATTTCTGTGCCTCCTAAAATGGTGCCTCAGCCAGCCGTCTTCATTGGGCACTGCGGGGATTGAATCCCTGATCCCTGCACCATTGGTCAGTGTCTTAACCATTGTGCTGTGGCTCTGCTCCTGTGCTGCCACCTCAGCGCGCCGCCTTATGCCGCACAGAGATGCCTCGTAACATATTAGCGCGCTGCCTCTGCTGCCCAATATTTCTGTGCCTCCTAAAACAGTGCCTCAGCCAGCCGTCTTCATTGGGCACTGCGGGGATTGAACCCCTGATCCCTGCACCATTGGTCGGCGTCTTAACCATTGTGCTGTGGCTCTGATCCTGTGTTTCCACCTCAGCGCGCTGCCTTATGCCACACACTCTTCAGATGCCTCATAACATATTAGCGCACCGCCTCTGCTGCCCAATATTTCTGTGCCTCCTAAAATGGTGCCTCAGCCAGCCGTCTTCATTGGGCACTGCGGGAATTGAACCCCTGATCCCTGCACCATTGGTCGGCGTCTTAACCATTGTGCTGTGGCTCTACTCTTCTGCTTCCACATCATCGCGCCACTTATGCCTCCCGCGCAGCTTTCCCACGTGCTGACGTGCGGGGCTCACATGTGCGCCGCGCACCTTAGCGCATATGTAAATCGCGGGTTTTTCTTTTTCAGGCCGGAACGACCACTCCTTATATGGCACACGCACACTACCGCAGCCCCGCACGTTAGGAATGTTTAGTAAACATACCCCTAAGGCACCTAAAGTTAATATTAGGTGTCCGTGATCAGACAAAACATTTTAAGTACCAATACTTGCTATCTGTAAGATCCTAGTTTTAACACCTAACTTGGGTGCCTTTATTGGGGTGCTCAGCACTCTTCGAATATTCATGTATTTAAAACAGATTTGTATGCCACAAATCAGTGGTTTCTAAGCAACTTACCACCCCACCTGCTCCCCACCCCCCTCTGAATATAAGTTCCAACTGTTAACAGCTCTCTTTGTGGTATTACTGTTTAATAATGTTAAATATCTAAAGGTTTTATGTAAACCTGTTAAGTTCCTGTTCTATGTAAATTGCCTTGATTCCCAGATAAGGTGGTATAAAAAAAACCCCAGATAAATAAATAAATAAATACATGTCAAATAACAGACATATTATGGCTTTGCAGCCCTGAATGAGCCTGATATTGGCTGGTCTTGACAGACAAGTCTCATTAATTTAGTTGACTGGGTGTCCAGAGAGTTGGATCGAGACATAGCTCTAGATGTGGTGAACATAAATTTCAATAAAGCATTGGACATTGTTCCACACAGGTGGCTTATAAATTAATTGGGTGCCCTAGGGATGGACTCTAAAGTGACTGACTGAGTTAGAGTGGGTGGCAACAAAGAATGTAGGTAAATGGAGCTCTCTCTTAGAGGAAAGATGTTATCAGTGATGTGCTATTACTACTACTACTACTATTCAGCACTTCTAAAGCACCACGCACACAGCACTGCACAGCTAATCTACAAGAGGTAGCCAACATACAAGAGACAGTCCCTGCCCGTCAGAGTCATGCTCATCGGAGCTTACAATCTAGTTAGAACAGTACATTAGTTAAAACAGTACAGAGCATTAGTCAGTTCTACGCAAGGTACGGTGTGGTACAGTTTGGACAGTAGTTTGGTCATAAACATTGATGGGGGTTAGGGTGAGATGAAGAAGGAGTAAGGACCTGAATGCAACAGTGAAGAGGTGGGTCTTCAACCTGGATTTGAAGAGGGCCAGGGAGGATGCCTGGCGCACAGACGCAGGTAGGCTGTTCCAGGCGTAAGGTGCAGCAAGGTAAAAGGAGCGCAGTCGGGAGTTTGCGGTGCAGATGAAAGACATTGATAGAAGTAATTTGTTAGCAGAGCACAAATTTCGAGAGGGATCGTAGGGAGAGATAAGAGGTATTGAGGAGCCATAGAGTGAATGCATTTATAGGTCAGCAGGAGAAGCTTGAAATGGTTGCGGAACTGGACAGGGAGCCAGTGAAGTGACTTGAGAAGAGGAGTAATATGGGCATGGCGAGGCTGGCAGAAGATTAGTTGAGCAGCGTGATTTTGTATAGATTGAAGAGGAAGGAGGTGGCTCGTGGGAAGACCAGCAAGGAGTAGGTTGCAGTAATCGAGGCGAGAGGAGATTAAGGAGTGGATAAGCATTTTGGTAGTGTGTTCAGAGAGGAAGGAGCATATTTTGCTAATGTTGTAGAGAAAGAAGCGGCAGGTCTTAGCTACAAGCTGGATATGAGCAGAGAAGGAAAGAGAAGTGTCAAAGATAACCCCTAGATTGCGGGCCGAGGGAACAGGAAGGATAGTAGACCCATCCACATGGATTGAGAGAGGGGAAAGTGGGGGGGGGGGGGAGGAGTTAGGTGGAAAGACAAGGAGTTCAGTCTTGGCCATGTTCAATTTCAATCGTCGATGAGACATCCAGGCAGCGATGTCCGAAAGACAGGCAGAGATCTTGGACTGGGTTGCCGGAGAAATATTAGGTGTAGAGAGGTAGATTTGTGAGTCATCGGCATAGAGATGGTACTGAAAGCCATGGGAGGAGATAAGCACACCAAGGCCTTGGGTATAGAGAGAGAAGATGAGGGGGCCCAAGACAGATCCCTGGAGTACACCTACATGGAGCAGGGTAGGGGAGGAGGAGGAGCCACCAGAGCATACGCTGAATGAGCGATGGGAGAGGTAGGAGGAGAACCAGGATAGTATGGAGTCCTTGAAGCCAAGCGAGGAGAGGGTGATGAGGAGAAGGTCGTGGTCAACGGTGTCAAAGGCAGCAGAAAGGTCAAGAAGAATGAGGATAGAATTGAGGCCCTTGGATTTAGCCAGGAACAGGTCGTTTGTGACTTTTGTGAGTGCCGTTTCAGTGGAGTGTAGGGGACGGAAGCTGGATTGAAGTGGGTCGAGGAGGGCCTGGGAGGTGAGGAAGTCGAGGCAGCAATGGTGGACTGCTCGTTCTACTGTCTGACATAAAAGAATTTAAAAAAAAATTAAAAACTCACTTATTTACATTACACTATAATACACTCCCAAAACAGAATTCTCAAAGGGATACAGGCTAACATTTATTTTTAATATTATATACCCTATTTTCAAAAATAAACGACACTAATACACTAATTTAACCATACTACACACTCATTTACATGATGATTAATAATTTAACTAGCAATGTATATATGTTCTAATATGTTATACTTGTAATGTTACAATTTTCCTTGTAATTTATAATTATCTGTTCTATGTAAAATGTCCTGGTATATCTCATACCAATTAACCTACTGTTACATGTAAACCGCACTTGAAACATGGGAAAGAGCGGTATATAAATAACTGTTAAATAAATAAATAAAATAAATGAAGGGAAGGAGGGAGATGGGTCGATAGCTAGAAGAGCATGTGCCACAAAGATCTGCCCTTGGTCCGATTCTTTTTAACATTTTTGTAGGTGATATTGAGGAAAGCCTGTCGGGTAAAGTTTGCCTCTTTGAGGATGATACCAAAATCTGCACCTAGGAAGGAGTAGTCTAGCAAAGCTTGAAGAATAGTCACGAATTTAGCGCTAAAAAATGCAGGGTCATGCATTTGTGCTGCAAAAATCCAAGGGAATGGTCCAGTAAAGGGGATGAAGTACTTCTATCCACAAAAGAAGAGCGCAACCTAGAGGTGATTATTTCTGATTATCTTAAGGTGGCTAAACCGGTAGAAAGGTGATGATGAAAGCAAGAAGGCTGCTTGGATATGGCCAACAGGAAGAAGAAGATGCTAATGCATTTGTATAAGTCTTTGCAGAGGTGTCAGTACAGCGTTCCCATTGGAGAGCCAAGCTCTGCCTTTTGGCCAGCCAAACTCAGTGAGGCTGCGTTAGTCAACCTTCCCCTTCTGGCAGACAGGAGGGGTCTTCTTTGAAATGATTGCCACTTGCCACACAGCAGGCTGCCCCTGAGCATCCCATCTCCTGCTGACAGCAGAGCCTTGCGATCACAGGAAAAATCCCCTGTCTGGCCATGGGAGACTGGATCCCCACAGGCAGACTGAGGGGAAGGTTGGCAATTGCGGTAGAGAGACTTTGGTTGGGCCAGAGCCCATGTGGCCCACCCCTTTCCAATGCCTCTGAGTCTTTGGTGAGACCTAATTTAGAGTATTGTGTGCAGTTCTGGAGACCACACCTTCAAAAATATATAAATAGGATGGCATAGGTGCAAAGGGTGGCTACCAAAATTGTCAGTGGGCTTTGTCATAAGGCGTATGAGAACAGACTTAAGGATCTCAATATGTATACTTTAGAGGAAAGGCGGGAGAGAGGAGGTGTGTAGAAACATTTAAATACCTCTGTGGCATAAATGCACAGGAGAGCCTCTTCCAATTGAAAGAAAGCTCTGCAATGAGGGGGCATAGGATGAAAGTGAAAGGGGATAGACTCAGGAGGAATTTGTAGATTTGCATCTTAATAGATCGAGTGGTAAACGCATGGAATAGTCTCCCAGTGGAGGTAGTAGAGACAAGGACTTTATCTGAATTCAAGAAAGCATGGGGCAAACACAGAAGATCTTTAAAGGAAAAGAAGAAACTGGTAGTTGGTAGGGAATAGCAGACTGGATAGGCCATATGGTCTTTATCTGCTGCCATGTTTCTATGTAAGTAAACACAGGTCTTTAAATTTTATTCTGTGTTCAACTAGCAACTGATGTGATTTGACGAGAATTCTGTAAAATTTGCAATGCCTTTAAATGTTGATTAGGAATTCTCAAATAAACTGAATTACTTCAACCAACTGAATATTGGAATCTTAGAGATCATATTCAATTTTGACATCTTGCTTTCATGGCCGGAGTCCTTTCATTATAATCCTCTTATCAAGTGATCGTAAGACTTATTAGTACCTCTTTATTTAATTGATTGACTGATAGGTTGATTTTGATGTTATCCACTGATTTACCAAAAGCACTTTCAGTTCTGTACAAAAGAAAAAGCCAACACAACGCAATATAAGCTCACAACATACATAAGAAAGTATCCCATAATACAATCTCATCACGTCCCAGCTCCCCTTAAAATAGCTCTGCCTATGAAAAAATATTGAAATAAGGGTCAACAAACAAATTTTAATTTATACCTTTTTACTTCACTCTGACAAGCTTCAAGAATTGTCTTTTCTTCATCAAGTAAGCAAATCAATTCCAAGTACATTGGGTTTAAATAGTACAAAGTTTGTCAAAGATACATTAAGTTAGTCCAATAAAAAAGGTATCATGTTTGTCGACCCTTATTTCCACATACCCAAGTGAATTAATACCTCTGATTTATGTATCTTTAAATGCAGTCACAAATAACCATGCTTTGCCTTGCTTACAGAACGTCAGTCATCACACAAATGAACATCCAAGAGAAGAGTATCCCATATAATTGGACTGGCATAATGACTTCCCATGCACCCACCATGAACACACTGGCTTTAGAGAGGGAACCATTACTTGTGCCATTTGTGAGGACTGGGGAGAACAAACAGGTACATACTGTGGTGATGCACATGCAGCAGAGCCCTTTAAAACTGAAAAAAAAGAGTTTTTTTTCATAAACGGGGGATGGGCTCACCAAAGCATAGCTCCCAAACAGAAAGAGAAACTAAAGCACACACTAGCAGGGCTAGCCTGAAGCCACACCCAGCCTCTAGAACAGTTGCAGGCAGAGAGAGGGTGGGGCCAGGGAAGGAAACAAGCCACAGAACATTTAAGCTGCGTCACACAGGAAGTGAGGCAGAACCGGCAGAACAAGGAAGAGAACCAGTTGAATCAGGAGAACAAGCAGGACGTGCTCAGACACAGGAAGGACTGCAGAGAGAGACTGCCAGAGGGCAGGAAAGACTGCAGGCCAGAAGCCAGGAGGAGAGGCAGAGAGTCCAGAGAGACCAGGGGAAGAGGCAGCATTACAAGGCTGTGAGACCTGGTGGTTCAAAGGGGACCAGCCACAACTCCCAAGGCAAGTGTCAAGGTTGTGGGCAAGAAAGGAGCTGGGGAAGAATTCAGGACTATACGTCTGATTCTGAAGGCAGCAGCTCAAGTCCTGGGCCCTTGAACAGACAGTACAGAAAGTCTGATAAAAGGAGGGTTTCTGCCAGCCAAACAACTCATATATTCCCTGAGGTGGAGTTGTTAAGGGAGAGAAGGGCAAGAGGTTCTGACCCAGTTAAAAGGGGAAGCCAGAATCTAAAATGGGGAAAGCTTTTTAAACTTTTAAAAGAAGTGCAGCAGAGTGTGCCAGAAGTTGCCCCAAGCCCTGAGCTTTATAGTTCACAGGAAGAAATGGAAGTGGAGCTTTATCCAGACAGTCCAGTGTCTTCAGCAGAGTCAATGGAGTGTGGACTTTGTGTGAGCAATGTTTAATGCTTTTATGGAAGGCTGTATGATACAGGTTAAGAAGATAACATGTGCTGGTATCAATGAATGCCTAGGAGAAGGGCAGACAAGAAGATAGAAACCTCGTGTTTAAAAGCAGTCAGTTTTTCCACTGCTAAAGCCCAGTTAAGAAGGCTAATGGTTTTAAACTAAGAGGCAGCACATGGCTGGTATCCTAATCTGCAGCAGCTGAGAATGTGAATTCAAAACTGTCTTACTGAAGTTTTGTTGAACTGTGCACTTAACAGTATTATGCTGGTTTTGTTAAATGGAAGAAGGCAAAGTTAACAAGAGTGGAGAAAACTACTTGGAGAGTTTTTGCTAAGAAAGTTACTGGAGAAAGTATCCTATTTTTGGTTATATTTTTGGTTTGCCTTATCATGGTCATTTGTCAAAAATTGATTCCACGAAGAAAACAATAAAAAGCAATTTATTTTTACAAACTGTCCTGTGTTCTCATCCACTCGTACTGCTTACAAAGCAGGCCACAACTACACAAATAGAGTGATGACCGGCGCACCCCACTAGGCAACCGCCTAGACGAGTGGGCACCGCCACAGGTGGCGTAGTAAGTTGGATTTTTTCGCTGGAATCAAGTCGGCACGCCAGAGAGGCAGTCCGGACCAAAAAGGCGAAGGAGAGACATCCCCAGGAGCAGCCGTGTCAACCCCAGGTCTGCGGAGCAGAAGGGAAAATCCAGAGTGGCGGTGGAGCTGGATTCCGGATCAACGGAGTTGACAAAGTGAGACTCTGCACCATAACCAGGTAACCCGTAGGCTGGAGGGTTAATCTGGATAGCACTGGTGTAAGAGGGGGGCTGTGGGGGTAGTAATCACCAAGGCAGGGGAAAAGAGAAGAAGTCCGCACTTGGTGTTTCTGTCTTTTGTTCTCTCTACAGGAAAGAGGAGCCATGGAGTCACGCGACATCCTGGACTGGGCGGCTGGCCAGATAGCCAGACAGCAGGAGTTGTCCGCACAGACCCTGGAGCAGGCGAAGGCGTTGTTCCAGTCGCAGCAAGCGCCACTCATTGAGGCGATGTCCAGCTGGCTTGCAGCCCAGGGAAAGAAAGAAGAAGCTGCCGGGACTGTACCAGGTGCAGGGGCAGGTTTTCAGGGCTGGGACTGGCCAGGTACTGGGACTTTCTCGGGTGGGCGCCTCACGAAAGATGACGATGTGGATGATTACATCGAGGCTTTCGAGAGAATAGCTCTCTTAGCCAGATGGCCAAAAGAGCAGTGGGCGCTAAGGTTCGCTGCTTCACTCACGGGTGAAGCCTTAGCGGCCTACAGAGCTATGCCTGCTAGTTTAATTAAAAGTTATGATGATGTAAAGCAAGCTGTGAAAGATCGCTTAGGTTTAAATCCGGCGGTCTATCGCAGGCAACTGCGCTCATGTAAGTTGAGGTCAGGTGAGACACCTCAGGCATTATATCACCGTGTGAAAAACCTGGTATACAAATGGCTGATGCCAGAAGTAAAGGATATAGAGTCTATTTTAGATACGATAATCCTTGAGCAATGTATGGAGTCTGTACCAAGCAGCGTGCAAACCTTCCTAGTACTCCAAAATTGCAAAAACACTCGGGAAGCCATTGCATTGACTGACCGCTTTCTGGAGGCTAATAAATTAAGCCCAGAGAAAGAGGGTGTTTTTAAAAAGGACAAACTGGAGTTTCTAGAAAGGAAGGCCAAGCTTGAGGGATTTGCAGACGAAAATGTAAAGATGTATAGAGGATACAATATACATAGGAAGTGTTTCTCGTGTGGAGAAGCTGGTCATTTAAAGAGGGACTGTAGAGCCCAAAAGGCCTTGATAACAACCCAGCACAGAGATGCAGGAGAAGGGTTCCTGTTAAGGGTGGAGGTAGAAGGGATACCAACGGAGGCATTATTGGACTCAGGCGCAGACCAATCTATGATTTCCCAGAGGCTATGGCAGCAAATAGAGGCGAAAGACAAACCCTCGCCACTGACCTCTGGGAATCATATTAGGATACGCTGTGTCCATGGCGCCGCTTCTACCTACCCCATACAGTCTGTGGTAATAGAGGGAGTAGGTCTGAGAAAACAGATGGAGGTGGCCATAGTACCCAAGCTTCCACACGAGGTAGTCCTGGGCCGTGACTGGCCACAGTTCAGAAAAGGTTTAGCTGAAGAGTTGCAGGGTGAGGCCAACCAACCAGCTACCTTTTCACAGGCAGGTAATTTAGCCAGGGAGAAAACCTTACCCCAGATAGGAAAGGTTGCTGACCCCAGGCTAAGAGGAAATAGGGCCGCTGAAGATACCACAGCCAGGGAGAAAGCCTTACCCCAGATAGGAAAGGTTGCTGACCCCAGGCTAAAGGAAAGTAAAAAAGGTATGATCACTACCCGTATAGGTGGTAAGCCCTTGGAAAAAGAAGGTAGCCCTCAGAAAGACCCTAGGTCAGGGAAATCTTCTCAGGGAGAATTGAGTGCCCCCTCAAAAAACATTCCCAGGAAGGGAAGAGCCAGCTTTCTACCCGCTCCTTTGTTTGGAACCACGGGTAAACAGGGAGGGAAGAAAGAGCCCCAGAGGGAAAAATTTGACCCAAAGCCTAAGTTCATACTTAGAGTCTGTAGGACCACCCCGGAGGCTAAGGTGCCTAAACGGGCGACAGAACGGGCTGCAGGGGTTAATCTCTGCAGTGCTGTGGACACTGTCGTACCACGACAGGGGAAGGCCCTAGTAGAGACGGGCATCCAGGTGGAAATACCGCCTGGCTGTTATGGCCGAATTGCCCCTCGGTCAGGGATGGCTCTTAAAAATTTTATTGATGTGGGGGCAGGGGTCATTGATCCGGATTATAGGGGATCCATAAAAGTACTCTTATTTAATTTTGCACGGGAGGATTTTAGGGTGAGTGGGGGGGATCGCATTGCCCAATTTATTTGTGAGCGGGTAGGGTTCCCACCCATAGAGGAGGTGGATGAGTTATCCCCTACTGCCCGGGGTTCGGGTGGCTTTGGCTCTACAGGAAAGGCCGAGATGAAGGGTTTGACTGCCAGTTGTGTGGAGAGGGAAGAGGAGGACTTAGGCCCACAGCTCGTGGATGGTAAAGCAGAGCAGGTACTCAGGATGGGAGAGGATCTCTCATGGGCTCAGCGGGAGGCAATGTCCAAGTTGCTGAGTGGGTTCTCGGATGTCCTTACCCCTTTACCAGGGGAGACAAACCTGGTGGCACACGAGATAGTCACCCCGTATGGCGAAGTAGTCCGCCAACGTCCCTACAGACTCCCTGAGGCAAAGCATGCGGAGGTCATAAGGCAGGTCCAGGAAATGTTGAGGTTGGGGATAATCGAGGAGTCTAAAAGCCCCTGGAACAACCCAATAGTTTTAGTGCCAAAACCTGATGGGTCATTACGTTTTTGTATTGATTTTCGTAAGGTAAATGACATCTCCAGGTTTGACACCTACCCTATGCCTCGAATAGAGGAACTTTTGGATTGTTTAGGCCGAGCCACTTACTAAACCACATTAGACATGACCAAAGGGTATTGGCAGATTCCCCTCACCAGGGAATCTCGCCAAAAGACCGCATTTAGTTCTCCAATTGGACTATTCCAATTTCGCCGGATGCCCTTTGGTCTTCATGGGGCCGCAGCGACGTGTCAGCGGTTAATTGACATAGTCCTCCGCCCACACCAGTCTTACGCGACAGCGTATATGGACGACATTGTCATCCATAGCTCGCGGTGGGATGATTATTTGGTTCGGGTCAAGGCTGTATTGGAGGCGATGAGGCGGGCAGGCCTCACGCTCAACCCAGCTAAGTGTATGTTTGGCACGACTGAAGTAAAATATTTGGGTCACTTAGTCGGCCATGGTATAGTAAAGCCGCTCTTGGATAAAGTAGAGAGCGTTAAGACGTTCCCGAAGCCGCAGACGAAGAAGCAACTTCGGAGCTTTTTGGGTCTAATCGGTTATTACCGCCGTTTTATCCCGCATTTCGCGACTGAGAGTGCAGCTCTTACCGAGATGCTTAAAAAGAATGCCCCTACACAGTTGCAGTGGTCTGGGATCGCGGAACAGGCCTTTAAAGTATTGAAGGAAAAGTTGTGTGAGGCACTGGTTTTGCGCGGGGTGGATTTTAACCAACCTTTTATCGTCCAAACCGATGCTTCGGAAACGGGCCTTGGAGCAGTGATGTCACAGAAACACGAGGGGACGGAAAATCCCGTGATGTTTTTAAGCCGTAAGCTTACCCCTCCGGAGAGAAAGTATTCGACGATCGAGCGCGAATGCCTTGCAATAAGGTGGGCTGTGATGGCCTTGCGTTTTTATTTAACCGGACGGCGGTTTCTGTTGGTAACTGATCACACCCCGTTACAGTGGTTAAACAAAATGAAGGACAGTAATGCACGTTTGACGCGCTGGTATATGGCCCTCCAGGAGTTTGATTTTCGAATACAGCATAGGGCTGGGAAGCTCCATACCAACGCGGATGCCCTGTCTAGGATTACCAGCTGTGCGCGGGTTGTGGCGCCAGCCGGTAATAGCTTAAGGGGGGGGGATATGTGGTGATGCACATGCAGCAGAGCCCTTTAAAACTGAAAAAAAAGAGGTTTTTTTCATAAACGGGGGATGGGCTCACCAAAGCATAGCTCCCAAACAGAAAGAGAAACTAAAGCACACACTAGCAGGGCTAGCCTGAAGCCACACCCAGCCTCTAGAACAGTTGCAGGCAGAGAGAGGGTGGGGCCAGGGAAGGAAACAAGCCACAGAACATTTAAGCTGCGTCACACAGGAAGTGAGGCAGAACCGGCAGAACAAGGAAGAGAACCAGTTGAATCAGGAGAACAAGCAGGACGTGCTCAGACACAGGAAGGACTGCAGAGAGAGACTGCCAGAGGGCAGGAAAGACTGCAGGCCAGAAGCCAGGAGGAGAGGCAGAGAGTCCAGAGAGACAAGGGGAAGAGGCAGCATTACAAGGCTGTGAGACCTGGTGGTTCAAAGGGGACCAGCCACAACTCCCAAGGCAAGTGTCAAGGTTGTGGGCAAGAAAGGAGCTGGGGAAGAATTCAGGACTATACGTCTGATTCTGAAGGCAGCAGCTCAAGTCCTGGGCCCTTGAACAGACAGTACAGAAAGTCTGATAAAAGAAGGGTTTCTGCCAGCCAAACAACTCATATATTCCCTGAGGTGGAGTTGCTAAGTGAGAGAAGGGCAAGAGGTTCTGACCCAGTTAAAAGGGGAAGCCAGAATCTAAAATGGGGAAAGCTTTTTAAACTTTTAAAAGAAGTGCAGCAGAGTGTGCCAGAAGTTGCCCCAAGCCCTGAGCTTTATAGTTCACAGGAAGAAATGGAAGTGGAGCTTTATCCAGACTGTCCAGTGTCTTCAGCAGAGTCAATGGAGTGTGGACTTTGTGTGAGCAATGTTTAATGCTTTTATGGAAGGCTGTATGATACAGGTTAAGAAGATAACATGTGCTGGTATCAATGAATGCCTAGGAGAAGGGCAGACAAGAAGATAGAAACCTCGTGTTTAAAAGCAGTCAGTTTTTCCACTGCTAAAGCCCAGTTAAGAAGGCTAATGGTTTTAAACTAAGAGGCAGCACATGGCTGGTATCCTAATCTGCAGCAGCTGAGAATGTGAATTCAAAACTGTCTTACTGAAGTTTTGTTGAACTGTGCACTTAACAGTATTATGCTGGTTTTGTTAAATGGAAGAAGGCAAAGTTAACAAGAGTGGAGAAAACTACTTGGAGAGTTTTTGCTAAGAAAGTTACTGGAGAAAGTATCCTATTTTTGGTTATATTTTTGGTTTGCCTTATCATGGTCATTTGTCAAAAATTGATTCCACGAAGAAAACAATAAAAAGCAATTTATTTTTACAAATTGTCCTGTGTCCTCATCCACTCGTACTGCTTACAAAGCAGGCCACAACTACACAAATAGAGTGATGACCGGCGCACCCCACTAGGCAACCGCCTAGACGAGTGGGCGCCGCCACAATACGTCTTGAACTCTATGCTCAGATAATTTTGGGTTTTGCCGCAAACATACTTCAGGTGTATCTTTGAGCTTCTTAGCAATATGCCTTGGGCCTTGATTAAAGAAGCCTTTCCTGCATCAGAGAATCCACACTAGGGTTTGAAAGCAATCCAGGGGACCAAGCCTGGGAATCAAGTGAGCCTTCTGTCTAAGAGTGTATCTGGGAGGAGCAGTGTTACAATTTCTGTATTTTTTCTGCCCAGTTGGGTGACTTTTTTACCTGGCCTGCAGGGAAAATTCACAGGTCAAAGGGCAGTTTACCCTAATGCTTTGGGCAAGAAAACCAAGGAAAATAAAGTGAGAAAAGCAAACACTGGCTTCAGAAACCTCCGTAGCTGCATCTTATTGCTCAGAAACCAGAGCAGCAAATTGGGAGCTGACCAATGAAATGTGATAGGATGGGAATGATTGACTGCCAAATTCCAGCCAATCAGAAGGAAAGGTGTGGTCATGTGACTAAATGGCCATGATCACACCTGATGGACTGCCATACCAGCCAGTCAGGGAAGAAGAGGGTAGGGGCTAAGGGTGGGTCGCTGTTTTGGGCTATTTTTTTAACCCCCTTTGGGCTGGATCTTCTGAGATCATCTGGCAACACTGGGAAGGAGGGACTACCTGTATAACCTGCACTATGAAGAACAGAGAGAGATAGAGAGAAAAAAAGAAATGACTTTACCGCTGTTTAGTGAGCTAAAAAGCTGAGGTCAGACTGGCCTAGTGGCTTAGTGGCAATGCTATGCAGAAGGACCTAGGTTCATTTCACAGTTCAGCTCTTCCACTCCATGGGTTAGTCCAGGGGCTGCTATAGAGATAATACTCACTGTCCCTAGGGAGAGGGAGTCATCACACAATAGTGACATCTAGTGGCTAGATTTAGGGCTCATAATTCCAGGACTCTAGAAGGAGCACCAGTGCATGACCTCCCACCTGAAGACTAACTGCATTGATTGGACTAAAGTAAATTGGGAAAGGGATATAAAACTAGAGGGACCTGAGACCTAGCCTCATATCAGCTAAAGAGAGCATGTCATGAACTGCCAGAGCATTATTGCACTGATTCATTGCATCAGGAAAATTTCCTCTGCTTATATCCTACTTTATAGGGGCTGTAAATGATGATTTAGAAAACTGTAAATAGCTGTTGAGTACAGTAGGCATAAGATTTATGACAATCTTGCTTGTTTGCTTTCTGGGATGTTTAAGGCAGAAATAATTAAGCATTATAGAAGCACAAAAGTCACAAGGCAACGTCAACCAAGATTCCTTATGAGGCTGTAAATAACTGAGTTCCCTCTCCCCCGCCCCTTCAATTGCAAAGCACACTAATAAAACAGTGCTGTGGATGTGTGTCTTCGGGAAGGAATGTGTTGCAGGTTGGAATTTATCTTGCTGGCAGACAGAGCGGCACTAGTGCAGGCAGCATAAGCAGAGTACAAAGCTAAACTCTTGTTGACCATGTGAGAACAAGTTGCATCCATTGGGCCAGCTCTGCAAAGAGATTTTATCCATTTTGTGTCTGGGGGAAAATACTTGGCACATCTGCCCCAATACGTACTATGTGCTATAATTAATAAAGATATTCAGCCACGCTGGAGAAAGTATAATTTGCAAAGTCTGACTTAGACAATTTCTAATGATATGTATATTCAGTAGTGCTATCCATTTACAGGCACTGCTGAACCTCCACGTATAACTTGAAACAACAAAGTTATTTATGTGGGCCACCTAGACGTGAAGTGTAATTTTACAGGCACGAGGTTGGGAGTCAAAGAAAATTCTTCTTTTTAAACTATTTTATAAAGACCCATAGGCGCCTTTGTGTCTTTATAAAACTGCCTCACGTAACCCACAAAAATTGTGGGTAAAATGGGTAGGCCTCTGAGATAGATTTGTGGCCCAAATGTTCACTACTGGCGCATTCTTTAGTAAACAGCACCCTTAGATTCTGTTTGAGTTGCACCTCTAGGAGATTATTCTATAAAGGGCGCATGGAAAGTTACGCTGTAGTAGCACACAAGTCTAGCGCTTTAGGTGGTCACTATTCTGTAAAAGTACACATAAGTCCTACTTTCGGTTTGGTGTGCACAGGGGTAGAGCATAGGTGGGACCTATATTTATACACATAAGGGCTCATTCCATCCTGGATGTACAGAGGGGCTCGTGATTCTGATCCCATGGGGCACGTCTAGCCCCGCGGGATCAGAAGCACGATCAGTCATGTACGTGCAAGCAGGAACTGCGATTCAGTCTGGCCTGCACATACATGACAAGCCCAACTAACTCAGTCAGGGCTTTTAAATAGAGCCACGGCGCCACGGCATCTGGTTGCCACAATGCCGGCTGCCGGAAACAAAGGTTTATTCCCCGCAGCCCGACTCCCAATCTAGCCTCCTAAGGCTAGGGTCGGGCTGTGGGGAATGTCCTCTGCCCCCCCCCCCCCCCACCGCCCCATCCATGCCCCAGCATTAAAAAAAATAAACACATAACTTCCCCTCACATGTCGCCAGCTCTGGATGTGTACACCCAGAGCCAGCGACCACCCATCACCTGTCCAGTCTCCGCCCCCGAGCTTCCCCTTCCCCGCCCCCATTTAACTTTCCCACACAACCGGCAGGGAGGTTAGACGCCAGCAGGGGAAGGCATGAATAGCCCCCATAAGTTATAACATACTATGACCTCACGTATTCCTGACCAATCTGGGCAGAGTATTTATACCTAGAGCAGGCGAAACTGCCAGAACTAGGTGAAGGCGCATCAGTATACCCTATTCTATGACGGATGTGCATACTTTACAAAACAGGCTCCTCATACACGTGTGCATGTCTTAATATTGACCTTCAGGAAAAATATTAATTTTTGTTCGGCTCTTAAAATGTTAAGGCTCTTCAACTTGGAAAAGAGATAACTGAGGGGAGATATGATAGAAGCCTATGAAATAATGACTGGAGTGGAACAGGTAAATGTAGATCGGTTGTTTACTCCTTCAAAACTTCCCATCAGCCCCCGCGGGCTTAACAGAGCCGCGACAGGGAAACTAGTCCCTTCGCGCTCTGAAAGCCGGCGCGTGAGACTGCAGCTACAACGAGAGAGCGGATACAGGGGAGGGCAGGCTCTGCTGGGCAGGGGGGGCCCCGCGGCACACTCGATTCTGCCGCGGCGGCCCCGGCAGCGGGAGAAGACAGCTTTTTTTTTTTTTTTTAATTTTACTTTAGGATCAGAATGTTTTTTGCGTGGGGCCCCTTGAAACGCGGTGCCCTGTGCAAAAAACATTCTCGCTCAATGGACGGGCCGGCCCTGTTCCTCATAGGGGTATCCTTCCATTCCCTTTACCATTTTGGTGGCTCTTCTCTGTATCTTTTCTAATTCTACTTTATCCTTTTTAAGATATGATGACCAGAATTGCACACAATATTCAAGGTATGGTCGCACCATGGAACAATACAGAGTCATTATAATATCCTCGGTTTTATTCTACATTCTTTTCCTTATGATTCCTAGCATTCTATTTGCTTTCTTGGCCACAACTGCACACTGAACAGAGGATTTCAACATATTACCCATGATGACACCTAAATCTTTTTCCTGGGTGGTGCTTCCTAATGTGGAACCTTGCATCGTGTAACTGTAGCTTGGGTTGTTCTTTCCTAGATGCATAACTTTGCACTTGTTCACATTAAATTTCATCTGACATTTGAATCTCCAGTCTTCCAATTTATCAAGGTCCTCGTAATTTTTCACAATCCTCTTGCGTTTTAAGGACTTTGAATAATTTTGTGTCATCTGCAAATTTGATCACCTTACTCATTATGCCAATTTCCAGGTCATATATGAATAAGTTAAAAAGCAGCGGCCCCAGCACAGATCCCTTGGGTACTCCACTATCCACCTTTTTCCATTGAGAAAACTGGCCAGTTGGCCCTACTCTTTGCTTTTTGTCATTTAACCATTTCCTGATCCACAATACTACACTACCTCCAATCCCATGACTTTTTAATTTGGCCTAGAGTCTCTCATGAGGGACTTTTGCAAAGGCTTTCTGAAAATCCAGGTACACTATTCAACCGGCTCACCTTGGTCTACCTGTTTATTCACACCTTCAAAAAATATAACAGAGGGTGGAGCCTGATGCCGAGCAGGACGGACGGATAGAGCGTGAGCTCCAGAGTGACCCACCAGTAAATCCGAGTTTAACTTGGTGTATTGTGCTGAGAATCCAAAATATTGCACTGGAAGACTTATAGATATGTCTGTAATAAAGCCAGCTAGAATAGACTTCAACTCGGGACAAAATGCTAGCGCTAAGCGTTCAAAGACTGAACCTCCGTCACCGCAAAAGATGGCGGTGCGGCTAGATGGTCCGGAGGCCCTGCAAGAAGTGCTGACTGAGGTGAGAGGGGTCAGAGATTTGGTCGCGGCCAATGGAGAAGCGTTGACGGTGGTGCGTGAGGACACTGCGGCTCTCCGATCTAGTCTGGAGGGTTTGTCCCTGCGGCAGGATAAAGTGGAGCAAGTGGTGGCAGTACACGAAGAAAGGTTGAAGACGGTAGACAAGCATACGCAGCAGATTCGGGCCTTACAAAGAGAGATAGAAGAAGGGAATAACAGGGCGCGACGCAACAACATAAGACTTGTCGGGGTCCCGGAGGGAGCTGAGGGCGGAGATATGATCGCCTTCTTAAGCAAAATGATCCCGGAGATTTTACACATTACTTTTGTACACCCATTTGAGTTAGACAGAGCTCATAGGGTGCCCTCACAAGTGATTCAGGGCCATAAAAGACCGCGCCCAATAATCCTGCGAGCCCTACGCTATCAGCATGTCGTGCAAATTCTTGAAGCAGCCCGTTTACGCCCCAACGCTGAATTTGAGAGTTGTAAGCTTCATTTTTTTCCGGATTTTGCAAAAGCTACTGCTGATCGGCGGCGCAGTTTCCTTTCGTTGAGGCCGCGCCTGATTCAACTCCAAGCAAGATTTGGCCTTCTTTATCCAGCACGTATGAGGGTCACCCTTCACAACCAAACTAAAACCTTTGATGATCCGGAGATGCTTCAGCAATTTCTGGAGGACAAAGAACGTATGCATATGCGCTGATAAAGCATTTCATTTACATGTGTAGTTGCTTGCATAAGTTAAGGCTATGTGTTTACGGAGTATGATGGTCACAATACCTTTTTTTTTTTCAGTAAAGTAAACTTCCTGGTTAATTGACATATTGTTTGCTATCTCCTATACTTGATTTTTTGCATTTAAGGATACATTAGTGCATTGAGTTATGTATTAAGTTGTACTATTTATATCGTGGATATTCTGTTAATGGTGGGTCCCTCTGTACCGTCCCTGTTCCCACTGGGTTCACCATGCAATGAGGGGTGGGATAATAGTCCTCTGGAGTCTATGGGGGAATTTTGTTTTTTGCAGTCTGTGCCACTGGAGCTAGGGTTTCAAGGTGCCTATATGATAGAGCAACGGAGCAGAGGTAGTTTAACCAAGTCTAGACTTGCGGGAGTATGTCTGGTACATCTCTACAATTTCTCAGCTGCCCGGTGCAATTAAATTACTCTCCTTGAATGTCAAGTGAATTAATAGTCCGATAAAACGGAAAAAAATCTTACATTATGCGCAGCAAGAGAAAGTGGACATACTTTTACTGCAAGAAACGCATTTGAACAATCATGAATCACTTAGACTTAGTATTAAGCCCTTCGAGCTGGTGGCCTACTCTGCTGCGATTCATAAACATAACGGAGTGGCCATTTTGGCTAAGAAGTCTCTCATGCCCACTATTACGCAGACGCTCTCTGATAAACAAGGCAGATGGACTAGTGCTGCTTTAAAAGTTGGGCGGCTATCTTTCGTATTGATTAATGTGTACGCTCCAAATGCCGATCATCCAGAATTTTTTCGTGCCCTGGCTCAGGAAGCGTTTCTCGGGTGCGTTGAACCAGTAATACTAGGAGGTGACTTTAATCTGGTTCTTGACCCACTTGTCGATAAAAGTCCTCCGAAGCTTAGTTCATTTTCCAAGTCGCACGCGGTCCTCAAAGAGTTGATGAGCGACAGAGGATTGGTGGATATTTGGCGACTCTATCACCCAAAAGATCAAGAGTTTACTTTTTTCTCCAACCCTCATCGGTCCTCGTCACGCATAGATTTTTTTCTGACTTCAAAATCCCTGATATCGTGCTGTACAAGTTCGGGTATCCAGGCGATGCACATATCGGATCATGCTGCTATCTGTCTAGAGCTACAAGACTTACCTGCTGGTGCTAAATCCTTATATTGGGCTTTTGACAGATCCCTTTTGGGTGACGCAGAGTTCTGTTCCAGTATTCAAGAAGCTATAACGGAATATTTTCAGTTCAATCTTCTGCAGGATACCGGGGCATGGGCCTGGTGGGAAGGCTTTAAGGCCTCCATGAGGGCCGCCATCACGAGTCGCATGATTCTCAGGTCCCGGCGACAGAAAGAGCGCTTAGCTGTGCTAGAAGACCAGATCAAGGCAGGGGAACGTCTTTGAACACGCTGTTCTGAGCCATGTATCCTGGTACGCCTTCAGAAACTGAGATTTAGCTATAACCAATTGCTTACTGACGAAGTGGCAAAGAATATCCAAGCTCAGAACGGCGTATATTATTGGGAAGGCAATAAAGCGGGTAGACTCCTGTCGCATGTACTAAGGGGTCAGCAGGAGGCGAGGCGAGTGGAAGCCCTGCGTGATCCTGGTGGACAGAGTCTGTTGACCAAGGATGAGGAGCTCGCGGACGCGTTTGGCTCCTACTATGCGCAGCTGTATTCTTCTGAGGTTCAGAATCCCCAGCTGAGCTTTGGAGAGTTGACTGCTGGGGTGCAGAGGCCTACATTGGACAGAGAGACCGCAGAGAAGTTGGCGGCCCCAATCTCCCTTTCTGAAATCCACCAAGCAATTCAGGCACTGGCTTCCAGTAAGGCAGCTGGCCCGGATGGTCTCCCCACTGAATTTTATAAAACTTTCTCTAAGGAACTTGGCTCACATCTGTGTGACTATTTTCAGGCTCTCCTGCAAGACGCTCCTCTGGTAGGGAGCTTCGCATCAGCGAACGTGATTGTGTTGGAAAAGAAAGGCAGGGATCCCCAGCTAGTCAGTAATTATCGTCCAATATCTTTACTGAATGCTGACTATAAGATCTACGCTACGATACTGGCTAGCCGGCTTGCTGAAGTCATGACACAACTGATACATCCAGACCAATGTGGCTTTATTGAAGGGAGATCGACAGCGGATAACGCCCGGCTTCTGTGTCACGTTCTAGCGGCCGGGGAAAGGCTCAATAGTCCGCTAGTAGGGCTATCCCTCGATGCAGAGAAAGCTTTCGACCGGTTGGAGTGGTCCTTCATATTTGATGCTCTCAGATGGTTTGGAGTAGGTGATGGTTTCATCAGACTGCTGGAAGTGCTGTACGCTCGGCCTCTGGCACATGTTCGGGTTAACACATCGCAATCGAAGGAACTGAGATTGTCACGAGGAACTCGTCAAGGATGTCCCATATCACCATTACTGTTTAATTTGGCCCTTGAGCCTTTATTGCTTATGATCCGACAACATGCATGTATATCAGGGGTGTCGATAGGGGGTCAAACAGTGAAGTTGTCGGCTTACGCAGATGACCTCCTTCTTCTTTACTTCCCCGGAGTCAGTGTCGGCGATCTTGGAGTGCATAGAGCGATATTCACAGCTATCTGGTTATAAAATTAACTGGAGTAAGTCAATTGCCTTCCCACTGAATGCTATGCTTTATAAAGCGGATATGGAACACTTCCAATTCGTCTGGGAGCCAAAGATGTTCAAGTATCTCGGAGTCTATTACGGCTACCCCTTGGTCGAAGCGGTGAGATATAATGAGAGGACGCTCTTAGAGAAATCCCTTCTGCTGACTACTAAGTGGCTCCCATTGTCTCTATCATGGTGGGGGAGACTTGAAACAATTAAGATGATGATAACTCCGAAAATTAACTATACGTTGGAAATGGTGCCCTACCTTCTACGTCCACAGATATATCAGCAAATAGAAAGAGTGTTAGTGCGATTTTTGTGGAATAACAAAACACCTAGGATTGCCCTCAAGAAGCTTAAAGCCTGCAAGGAGTTGGGAGGAGTGAAATTCCCGGACTTTCAGCAGTACCACAAAGCTTATCTGTTAAGACAAGGGGCGCAATGGCTGGCATCGGATGCCAAATCAATTCCAGCGTGGCTAGAACTAGAAAAAGCAATCGTGGCACCTTTTCCATTACCGCTTCTGCCTTACATGCAGATGCCATTAGATAAATAATACCCTCCCATGATAATTGACACACAAAAAGCCTTTGCGGCCCTGCGAGGCTCGCTCGATAGTGCTAATCGCCTTACTCGTCGATGGCCACTCTGGTACAACCCTCACCTTAAGATCCAGCGTAAGTCCTTTGCTTGGCGACTCTGGTACTCTAAGGATATCTGGATTATTGACCAGCTACTGGAGCGTGATGATTGGAAGAGCTTCGCGCAATTACGACAGGAATATAATCTACCGGGCTCTGTGTATTTTCAATGGCTGCAACTTAGGCACTGTATAGCCAAGTTGATGCCACATTTTCGGTCTCTGGAGCACATGGAGCCTTTAAGTGATGCAGTAGATATCTCTAGTAGGGCATCCCATTTCTACAAGCTGTTGCTTTCTAGTATGCAGCAGGGCATGATTGGTACCCAAAAAGTGTGGGAGCATGATACAGCTCTGGTCTTGTCGCCCCAGCAATGGGAACAGTTTTGGGCAAAACAAGTCCGCATCTCAAAATCTGCCTCTGTCACCCAAGTACTATTTTTTATGGCACATAGAGCATACCTTACCCCGGTCAAGATGGCTACATGGGGGCCGGAAGCTGATGGGCACTGTTGGTCGTGTAGACAGCAGCTGGGTACCCTTGCTCATATTGTTTATCAGTGTCCTTGTGTCCAAACTTTCTGGGAACAAGTCTGGAAGCGGATCCAAAATATATTGAATTTTCGTGAACCTCTCTCCTGGGGCATCGTCAGTCTGCGTTCAGCGAGTAATATACCCACATTGTCAAAACGGCATTTTTTTCTGCTAGATTTCATGCTTGGAATTGCATTATACCTTATTTCTCGCTACTGGAATCACACTTATGACCTCTCTCCACAAAATTGGTGGAGCCACGTATGCTGTTACAGCAAGTTTGAGCAGTTACCAAGAAAGGGTGTACCTAGAGCACCATCCTGTCTTTCCAAGTGGCAGCTGTTAAACGAATACATATCTCTATTCCAGACCCCTAAGTAAGCCTTCATCGCTCACTCCTTATAGGGCACCTCGATTGTCCTTGTTTAGAGGGTCCTGTTTTGGAGCGTCCATTGTCGCAGACTTGCTATTTTATTTTATTTTGCTGACTCCAGAGGATTGGGTGGGCGTGGGGGGGGGGGTAATGGGTGTTCATGGCTTTAGTCAGTAGTTGTTGTTTAGTTAGTTGCAGTCTTGGGTGATGTGATGTATGTTTTGTTCTATTTCGAGATGTTGTTTTCCTAAGGCTGTACAAGAAAGCAATAAAAATATTTAAAAAATATATATATATATAACAGATTAGTAAGATAAGACTTTCCTTGGCTAAATCCATTAAATCATGACTATGTACATGATCAGTAATTTTATTCTTTTTAATGGTTTCTACCATTTTGCCTTGTAGCGATGTCAGGCTCACCGGTCTGTAGTTTCCCGGATCACCACTGGAACCCTTTTTAAAAACTGTTGTTATACTGGGCATTCCTCAGTCTTCAGGTACTACAGATGATTTTAATGATAGCTCATAGATTAGTAATAGTAGCGCTGAAATCTTGTATTTCAGTTCTTTCAACACCCTTGGGTGTATACCATCCAGTCCATGTGATTTGCTACCCTTCAGTTTATCAAATAGTTGTAATACATCTTCCCACTTTATCGAAATTCAATTCTTCCAATACATCACCTTTAAATACCATTTCAGGCATGGGTAACCGCCCTATATCTTCTTCCATAAAAACAGGACGCAAACAATTAATTCGGTTTCTCCGCTATTGCCTTGTCCTCCCTTAGCACCCTTTTTACCTTTCTATCAGCTAATGGTTCAACTTACTCTCTCACATGTTTTTTGCTATGAATGTACTTGAAAAAAGGTTTTATTAGGTATTTTTGCTTCCAGGCGAGTTTTTTTTCAAATTCTCTCTTTGCCTGCCTTGCATCTAACTTGCCAATGCTTATGTTGTTTCTCGGTTTTGTCCTTTGGCTCCTTTTTCTATTTCCAGAAAGATCCTTTTTTGGCTACAGCAGCCTCTCTGACTTCACCTTTAAACCATATTGGCAGTTTTTTGGCCTTCCTTCCACTTTTCTTAAAATGTGGAATATGTTTGGTCTGCGTTTCCAAGATAATATTTTTAAACCATGCCCATGCTTGATGCATATCTTTAACCTTTGCAGATGCTCATTTTAGTTTTTTCTTAACTATTTTCCTCATTTTATCAGTCTCCCTTTTGAAAGTTAAAAGGTAACACTGTGGATTTCCTTGCTGTCCTCCTTCAATTTATTAAATCAAATACAACCATGCTATGATCACTATTGCCAAGTGGCCCCAACACCCTTATTTCTTGCACCAGAATCCTGCATGTCACTAAGGACTAGGTCCAAAATAGCTTCCCCTCTTGTCAGTTCATCAACCAGCTGCTCCAAGAAGCAGTAATTTATTTCATCTAGAAATTTTATCTCTCTAGGATGTCCTGTTGTGACATTGACCCAGTCAATATCAGGATAATTGAAATCAGCCATTATTACTATGTTGTAACTTTTGTTTCCTTCCTTGATTTCTTTTAGCATTTCATCAGCCATCTGCTCATTCTGGCCAGGCAGGCAGTAGTACACTCACACTGCCATTATCTTCCTCTTCCCCTTTTTTCATGGAATTTCTATCCATAGAGATTCTACAGTGTATTTTGTTTCCTGTAAAACGTTAATCCTGTCTGACTCAATGCTCTCTCTAACAAAGGGCAACCCCTCCACCAATTTGATCTACTCTATCATTGCAATTTAGTTTATACCCAGGTATCATAGTGTCCCGCTCGTTGTCCTCCTTACATCAGGTCTCTGAGATGCCAATTATATCTAACCTTTCATTTAGTGCTATATAGTCTAACTTTCCCATCTTATTTTTTAGACTTCTAGCATTTGCATACAGGCATTTTGGGATCTTTTACCTGTCTGCTCTGTCCTTAAGGGTACCTGGATTACTTATCTTTCTTTGGAACCTCTCTATTGGGATGTATTTATTTATTTTATTTATTTGGTTCTTCTATACCGCCCCTTCCAGAAATCAGGGGTGGATTACATTTAACACAACATATTACAAAGAACAGAGGTTGAACTATTTACATAGATCCATAGGAATATTTAACATGGAGTGAATGCTTTATATACATAGTGATGTCCTAACTTCCCTCTTTTGCTAATATCCTTCAAGGATACATTCTTCCGAACCATGCGCTCTTGGTGACTGTCAGCTTTCCCCTATTATCTAATTTAAAAGCTGCCTTATCTCCTTTTTAAAGGTTAATGTCAGCAGCCTGGTTAAGGTGGAGGATCCTTTTGGAAAAGCCCCTCCCTTCCCCAGAATGTTGCCACTTCCTAACAAATCCATAACCCTTTTCCTTGCACCATGGTCTCATCCATGCATTGAGACTCCGGAGCTCTGCCTGCCTTTTGAGTCTTGTGCATGGAATAGGAAATTTTTCAGAGATTGCTACCCTGGAAGTTCTGGGTTTCAACTTCCTACCTAAGCGCCTAAATTTGGCCTCCAGAACCTCCCTCCCACACTTTCATATGTCATTGGTTCCAATATGTACCAGGACAGCAGACTCCTCCCCAGCACTATTTAAAACCTTGTCTAAGTGGCACATGAGATCAGCTACCTTTGCACCAGGCAGGCATGTTACCAGGCAATCCTCATGTCCACCAGCCACCCAGCTATTTACATGCCTAATGATTGAATCACCAACTATAATGGCCGTCCTAAGCCTTCCTTCCTGGGGACATGAACCTGGAGATACCTCCTCTGTGCCAGAGGGTTTTACATTACCTGGAGGTCAGGTCCTAGCTACAAGATCACTTCCTGCCACACCAAAGTGATGCTCTCCTTTCACTTGACCTCACCACTCCATGTCAACAGAGAGGCTGCAAGACTGGAGGTGGTACTTCAGTACTACATCCCTGTAGGTCTTGTCTATATACATCTCTATCTTTCTTAGGTCTTCCAAGTCTGTTACTCCAGCATCCAGAGATTGGACTCATTCAATGACAGCAAAGAGCTCCTTGCACCTAGTGCACACATAAGACCCCTCATCAACTGGGAGAAAATCATACATATGACACAGTGCAAAAGACTGGATAGCCTCCATCTTGCTGCTCGATGCTGTCTGCATCTTATTTTTAAGGGTTTGTTAAGATATTTAAGTTGTTTACTTAGTTAAAGCTATACCTGATGAGGATAACCCACCACATATGAAAGTGAATTTGACTTCCTCTATCCCTGGGCTGTAAGAGCCTAAATCTAAGATTATGCCTGGTGTAGGTGGGAGTCGGGATGGGTAGGAAGGAAAGAAACACTTAATAGAAGTTAACTTCCTAATACGGAGCCCTGACTGAGTCTTAGGGGCTTGTTTACAAAGCCGCGGTAGCGGTTTGCGATCGTAATCGGAGCCGCGGCCCCATTGATTTCAATGGGGCCGCGGCTGCGATCGCGATCGCGAACCACTACCGCGGCTTTGTAAACAAGCCCCTTAGAGTTGAATATGTTGAAGAAAAGATGGGAAATAAAAATTGGACTTAAAGATAAGTTAGAATAGCCTAATGGTTAGAACAGTGGCCTGATAACTAAGAGTCCAGTATTTGATTCCCACTGGTACTACTTATGGCCTTGGGCAAGTCACTTTACCCTTCATTGCTTTGGAAGAAAGGCCTGGCAATCTACTTCCTGTCCCACCTTGCCAAAAAAACCCAGGGACTGCTAGGTCTCCAGGAGTCAGTATTGATGCAACAGCACAATTTCTAGTTAAGTTAGATGTGATTAATGCCAATGAAATCTCCCTGAGGAGGCTCTCTTTGCATCACATTTGAAAAAATATATATTGGAAAATCTTCAAAAGGGAAGAAAAACATATCGGATGACCTAGATATATTGCTGCTGACTTCTATCACGTTTTTGACTGTGCCTTGACGAAAAAACTGTTCTTTGTTAGGTGGGCAAATGTCGAAGGCATTGCTGCAAGAAAAACAGTCAGTATTCAAAAGAGTTTTCTACTCATCTTCAGAGGTAGGTTATAACCTTAACCAACAACAATGATAGTCAACACTAGAGTTAAAGTTAACTAGTTAACTCTGATTGGAAAAACTGGCAGTCTAAAGTTGACTGGATAACTCTATATCAGATTAATGATTTTCAAAAATGTAGACTGAACTGGTTAAATCTTTAAATATCCACTTAAGATCATAAGATATGTTATACTGTGTCAGACCAAGGGTCCATCAAGCCTATTTCCAACGGTGGCCATTCCAGATCTGAAGTACCTGTCCGGTTCCCAAAAGTATACGCATTCCATGCTGCTTGTCCCAAGGGTAAGCAGTGTATTTCCCCAGTCCTCTTTAATAATGGTTTATGGATTTTTCCTCCAGGAACTTGTCCAAACCTGTTTTAAACCCAGCTGCACTAATAGCTTTCACTACATCCTCCGGTAATGAATTCTAGAGTTTGATTACATGCTGAGTGAAAAAATATTTTCTGATTAGTTTTAAATGTGCCACATTGTAGCTTCATTGCGTGTCCCCTAGTCTTTCTACTTTTTGAAGGAGTAACATGACCGATCTACGTTTACCTGTCCCACTCCTTTCATTATTTTATAGACCACTATCATATCTTCCCTCAACTGTCTCTTTTCCAAGCTGAAGAGCCCCAATATTTTAGCCTTGCCTCATAGTCCACAGGTGAAAAGTACTGACAGACTGTGCAGCAATGTGGGCAGGATGAAAATAGCCCCCTCGAAGCATACTGGCTGTGCCCCAAAATAACTTCAACCTAATTCAGCAGTACAAAACCCTTGGACTCAATTTTCATCAAGATGTCTGGGATATAAACTGAAACATTAATATACGCCAATATTCAATGGCGCTCTGCGTTTGCTTAGTGCAGATCAATATGGGAGCCAGGGTATGTGCAGAAGTATGCACATAGTTTATAAGGCTGGGTACTGGAAGTAAGTACCTATACATCTTGTGGCGCCGTGGTCCCTTCTAGGCGGCTGCCTAGTGGGGGCGACCGGTTATCACACTTGATTCTATGCTTCAACGTAGTAGCTGAGGCCCTTATAGTGTAGTTGTGGGCTTATTATTAAAGCAGTCCGAGTGGATGAGGCTGACACAGGAAAATTTGTTATAAATTTTTTTTATTTTTCTTTGCAGCGTCAAAATTGGCAACTGGCCTTGATAAAGGTTTCCAAACAGCAAACAGAAAGAAGGATAATTTCTCCAACAAAAACTTTTCAAAAGAGACATTCAACTGCTCTAGCAAAGCAGTTTCTTCACTCTTTGCTTGTTAACTTAAATTCTTCTTCACTTAAGCAAAACACTTTAAACTCTGTTACATGCACAGTCCAGCAATCTTCTCCGCTTCTCCCAGCTGCTACAAACCAGCGTGTGATTATGTGCTGCTCTTAGCTTAGAAACTAACAGCATTTTAATACAGCTCCAGCATTAGTAAAAATGGCTGTTTTAAAGCATGAGGTTTTCCACCTTTTTATCTGCCCTTCTCAATGGCTTTACTTAGCCCCAGCACTTCTTATATTTTCACACAGCCTTCAATAAAACTTCTAAGCATTGCTTGTACAAAAACCACATTCCATAGATTCATCAGAGGACACTGGATTATCTTGATAAGACCCAATTTCCATCTCCTCCTCTGTGCTGTAAGGCTCAGGGCTTGGGACACGTTCTGGAACGTTTAGCTGCACTTTCTTTAAAAGTTTAAAAAGCTTTTCCCACTTGAGATTCCTTCTCCCCTTTGGAACTGGGTCAGAACCTCTTGCCCTTCTTCCCCTTACTGAATCAATTTCAGGAAATGTTTGGTTTACCTGGCTTGCAGAAACCCTTCCTCTCCAAGGCTTTCTGAATTGTTTGATTATGGACTCAGAGCTTGAGCTGCTGTCTTCAGAGTCAGAAATGTAGTTCTGAATCTTTCCCCAGCTCCTTTCTTGCCTCTGGCCCTGACACTTGCCTTGGCAGTTATGGCTGGTCCCTTTAGAATCACCAGGTCTCACAGCCCTGCAGTGCTGTCTCCTCTCCTGGCTTCTCTGGACTCCTGGAATTCCTTCAATTCTCTGCTTTCCTCTGCCTCTGTCCGTCTCTCTCTCACTTGCTGAGTGACGCAGTTTAAATGCTCTGTAGCCTGCTTCCTTCTCTGGCCCCACCCTCTCTCTCTCTGCAGCTGCTCTGGAGACTGGGTGTGGCTTCAGGCTAGCTCTGCAAGTGTGTGTTTTAGTTTCACTTTCTCTCTGGGACCTATGCTTAGGTGAGCCCATCCCCCACTTATGGAAAAAAACCTCTTTTTTTCTCTCTTTCAGAGGGCTGTGCTGCACCCGCATCACCACATATCCCCCCCCTTAAGCTATTACAGGCTGGCGCCACAACCCGCGCACAGCTTGTAATCCCAACTAAGGCCTGTGGGTTACTGTTCTCTCTTATAGCTACTTCTACAGTACGCTCCTGCCATGGGCGTAGTACGTTAATATGGTATACTTGCTGCCTCCCTTTCCCTGTCTCCAATGCATATGTTACAGGACCTACTCGTTTTAAAACTTTGTAAGGCCCTTTCCAGGCATTCTCAAACTTGGAGTTAGGGTCTGCGAGCATTACACCTACCCTATCTCCTACCTTCAGGACACGTGGTCTTGCTCATCGGTCATAATAAGACTTCTGACGGGCCTGACTCACTTTCAAGTTCCCTTCTACAGCTGTAGCCGTTTGCTGCAAGCGTTCTTTGGAGACCCCCTGACAGGACGGACAGGATGCACAAAATCTTAATGTCTCTCTAAAAACCCCGGGCCAATAAAATCTGGCTTGTACCCGGTCCAATGTGCCTGGTACGCCTTTATGTCCCTTCACTGGGTGATCATGAGCCCATCTTAAGATTATGTTCCTACAGGAGTGAGGTATCACTAACTGCTTTCTTGTACCACCTGTTCTTGGGTCTGAACTTTCCCGGTATAGGAGATTATTCACCAAGAAAAATCTTGGCAGGGTCCCAGATCCTTTCCTGGCGTATGCAAATGCCGAGACCAAAGCAGGATCTGCCATCTGCTCCCTAGGAAATGAGGGAAATTGTTTCTTTAACAAAGCAGGAACCCAGGGCAATTTTTGTCTAGCTATCCAGCTAGCCCTATTCTTTGTCCTGATTTTACCTTCCCACCTCCTTTCGGCCTTCCCTTTCCTAGAGATGTCTTTTAAAGGAGTAATCACTTTCTCAGGAAAGGACATCCCTGATATAGGGTCTTTCTGAGGGTCACTTCCTTTTTCTAAAGGCTTAAAGCCTGTGCGGGTAGTTATCATACCTGCCCTGTTTTCTCCTAGCCTGGGGTCAGCAACCTTTCCTACCTGGGGTAAGGCTTTCTCCCTGGCTGCGTTATCTTCTTGTGAAAAGGTAGCTGGTTGGTTGGTTTTTCCCTGCAACTCCTCAGCTAAACCTTTTCTGAATTGTGGCCAGTCACGGCCTAGGACTACCTCATGTGGAAGCTTGGGTACTATAGCCACATCTATTTGCTTTTTCATGCCTAAACCTTCAATTTCCACAGAATGTATGGGATAGGTAGAGGCAGCGCCATGGACACAGCGAATCCTAATATGATTTCCAGAGGTCTGTGGTGAGGGTTTGTCTTTCGCCTCTATTTTCTGCCACAGCCTCTGAGATATCATCGATTGGTCTGCGCCTGAATCCAATAATGCCTCAGTTGGGATCCCTTCCACTTCTACCATTAACAGGAACCCTTCTCCTGCATCTCTGTGATGGGTGATTACAAAGGCTTTTTTGGCTTTACAATCTCTTTTAAGATGACCAAACTCTCCACACATGAAACATTTTTTCTGTGCACTATACCCTTTATCCACAGTCATACTCTCTTTCCCAAGGCTTTCAAGCTTGGCCTTCCTTTCTAGTGACTCCAGCTTTTCATTCTTAAAAACACCTTCTTTCTCCGGGCTTAATTTATTAGCCTCTAGAAAGCGGTCAGTCAGTGCAATGGCTTCCCGAGTGTTTTTACAATCCTGGAGGACTAGGAAAGTTTGCACATTGCTTGGTACAGATTCCATAAACTGTTCTAAGATTACAGTATCTAATATGGATTCCAAATCCTTAGCCTCTGGCATAAGCCATTTGTACACTAAGCTTTTTACTCTGTAATAGAGTGCTTGAGGTGTCTCACCTAACCTCAATTTACAAGAACGTAACAGCCTGCGATAGACCGTGGGGTTTAATCCCAAGCGATCCTTAACAGCTTGCTTTACTTCTTTGTAATCCATAACTAGACTAGCAGGCATGGCCCTGTAGGCCGCTAAAGCTTCGCCCGTGAGAGAAGCGGCGAACCTTATCGCCCACTGTTCCTTTGGCAACCTGGCCAGGAGAGCTATTCTCTCAAATGCCTCAATATAGTCATCAACATCATCGTCTCTAGTGAGGCGTCCACACGAGAAAGTCCCAGTACCTGGACAGTCCCACCCCTGGAAACCTGCCCCTGAACCTGGTACAGTCCTTGCAGCTTCTTCCTTTTTTCCTTGCGCTGCAAGCCAGCTGGACATCATCTCTAGTAGTGGTGCTTGTTGGGCTTGGAACATTGCCTTTGCCTGTTCTAGGCTCTGCGCTGACATCTCCCGTTGTCTGTCAAACTGGTTAGCAACCCAGTCCAGGATGTCTCGATTCTCCATTGCTCCGGTAGCACTGTGAAGAAAACACAAGAGAACAAACACCAAGTGCGGTACTTCCTTATGTTCCCCCTTGTCTTAGTGATCACTCCCCTACAGCCACCCTCTTACACCAGCACTATCCAGCAATAACCCTCCAGCCTACAGGTTACCTGGCTCTGGTGCAGAGTCTCACTTTGTCAACCTTGTGGATCCTGAATCCAGCTCCACTGCCACTCCGGATTTGCCTCTGCTCCGCAGACCGGGCGTGTTGACAACAGCTGCTCCTAGGGGTTCTCTCCTCCTTCCGAGGTCAGGATCTACTTTCTGGCGTGCCAAACGTGACCCACACGAAAAAAATCCAAGGACTACGCCACCTGTGGCGCCGTGGTCCCTCCTAGGCAGCTGCCTAGTGGGGGCGACCGGTCATCACACTTGATTCTATGCTTCAACGTAGTAGCTGAGGCCCTTATAGTGTAGTTGTGGGCTTATTATTAAAGCAGTCCGAGTGGATGAGGCTGACAGGAAAATTTGTTATAAATTCTTTTTATTTTTCTTTGCAGCGTCAAAATTGGCAACTGGCCTTGATAAAGGTTTCCAAACAGCAAACAG